>JAQZBX010046955.1:0-20620 GCA_029593785.1 Cabassous unicinctus | reverse complement strand
ACTGGGGCTGGAGATTGAACCTGGGACCTCATATATGGGAAGCTGACACTCAACCACTGAACTACGTCAGCTCCCCTGATTTAGTTTATTCATTTGTTTGTTTTGTTTTTAGGAGGTACTAGGGATCGAACCCAGGGCCTCATATGTGGGAGACAGGTGCTCAATTGCTTGAGCTACATCTGTTCCCCTATATAATTCTTTTAATGGGCTGTTGTATTTGATTTGCAAGTATATTGTTGAGGATTTTTGCATGTATGTTCATAAGAGATCTTGGTAGGTAATTTTCTTTTCTTGTTGTACCTTTATCTGGCTTTGGTATTGGGATGATTTTGGTATCATAACATGAGTTAGGTAATGTTCCCTCCTCTTCAATTTTTTAGAGGAATTTCAGCAGGATTGGTATTACTTCCTCTTGGAATGATTGATAGAATTCACCTGTAAAGCCATCTGGTCCTGGGCTTTTCTTTGTAGGGAGGTTTTTGAATGACTGATTCAATCTCTTTATTTGTAACTGGTCTGTTGAATTCTTCCATTTCTTCTTGTGTCAGTGTACATTGTTTGTGTGTTTCTAGAAATTTGTACATTTCATCTAGTTTGTCTAATTTGTTGGCATACAATTGATCATAGTAACCTCTTATGATCCTTCTTAATTTCTGAAGGTTCAGTAGTAATGTTCCCCCTCTCATTTCTGATTTTATTTTTTTGCATCTTCTCTGTTTTTTTTTTTCTTCATCAGTCTAATAAAGGATTTGTCTTTTCAAAGAACTGATATTTGGCTTTTTAAATTCTATTGTTTTTTATTCTTGATTTCATTTATTTCTGCTCTAATATTTGCTGTTTCTTTGCTTCATCTTGCTTTGGGATTAGTTTTTTATTCTTCTAGTTCTTCCAGGTATGCAGTTAGGTCTTTGATTTTAGCTCTTTCTTCTTTTTTAATGTGTTTAGGGATATCAATTTCCCTCTCAATACTGCCTTTACTGCATCCCATGAGCTTTGAGATGTTGTGTTCTCATTTCATTTGTCTGATTTCCCTTGCAATTTCTTCTTTAACCCGCTGATTGTTTAAGAGTGTGTTATTTAACTTCCATATCTTTATGGATTTTTCAGTTCTCTGCTTGTTATTTGATTTCCAGCTTCATTCCAATGTGTTCAGAGAAGATGCTTTGTATAATTTCAATCTTTTTAAATTTATTGAGACATGTTTTGTGACCCAACATGTGTTCTATCCTGGAGAATGATCCATGAGCACTTGAGAAGAATGTATACACTGTTTTTCGTGGTGCAGTGTTCTGTATATGTTTGTTAGTTCTAGTTGATTTATTGTATTATTCAAGTTCTCTGTTTCTTTATTAAATTTCTGTGTAGATGTTCTATCTATTGATTAGAGTGATTTATTGAAGTCTCCAACTATTACTGTAGAGGTGTCTATTTCTCCCTTCAGTTTTGTCAGTGTTTGCCTCATGTATTTTTGGGGCACCATGGTTAGGTGCATAAATATTTATGATGGATGTTTCTTTTTTGTGGATTACCCCTTTAATTAATATATAGTGTCCTTCTTTGTCTCCTGTAACAGCTTTTGACTTAAAGTCTATTTTGTCCAATATTATATAGCCTCTTGAGCTCTTTTTCATATAAAATATCTATTTACAACCTTTTACTTCAACCTGTTTGTGTTTTTGTGTCTAAAATGAGTCACTTGTGAACACCGTATGGTTGGGTCATGCATTTTTATCCATTCTGCCCCTCTGTGCCTTTTGACTGGGGAGTTTAATCCATTAACATTCAGTGTTATCACTATAAAGGTAGGGCTTATTTCAGCCATTTTGTTCATTGACTATTATATGTTATATCATTTTTTGTTTCTCTTTACCTTTATTGCAACCTCCTTTTCTGTACAGTTGATCTTTTGTGATATATCTTACTCATCCCTTCTTTATTTCTGTTTTGGTTATTTTTAAGTACTTTATCACTTTATGGTTTGCATATCCATTATCAGGAAATATGCCTTTTTCTTGTTTAATTGTATTCTAACTCTTATAAAAATTAAAGAGTTGAGTTGTACATTGGGGATTCATTGGGTTTTCATACCACTGCCTTCTTGCCTCATGGTTTCTGATGAGAAATCGACATTTAGTCTTGTTGAGGATCCCTTGTTTATGATGAATTGCTTTTCTCTTGCTTCTTTCAGAATTCTCTCTTTATGTTTGGCATTTGACATTCTGGTTAGTATGTGTCTTGGAGTATGTATATTTGGATTTATTCTGTTTGGAATATGTTGCACTTCTTGGACATGTATATTTGTGCCTTTAATAAGAGTTGGGAAATTTTCATCTGTTATTTCCTTAAGTATTCTTTCTGCCCCTTTTCCTTTCTCTTCTCCTTCTGGGATACCAGTGATGCATATGTTTGTGTAGTCTGTACTGTCATTCAAATCCCTGAGACACTGCTCAATTTTTTACTCTTTTCTCTATTTGTTTTCTGAAGCCAGGCATTATACCAGAAATGGGTTGGCTTTTAAAACGGGGATTTATTAACTTATAAGCTTACCACTCTGAGGCCATGAAAGTGTTCAAATCAAGGCATCATCAGGAGATGCTTTCTCCCCAAGCTGCAACTGTGACCATTCAGGCACATGGCAGCATCTGTTCATCTCTTCCCTCTCCTCCAGGCCTCACTGCTTTTAGTTTATGGCTAAAAGTCATCTCCTCTCAGCTTTTGTGTCCCATTGATTTCAGCTTTTGGCTCTTGAGGCCTTCTCTCTCAGCCTCTGGGGGTTTCTCTCACCTGGCAAGGCACAATGGCAGCATCTGCAGCCCTGTAGTTTTCAGTTTATAAAGGACACTGTTAAGAGGCTAAGATCAACCTTGGGCTACACCTTACTGTAATAATCTAATCAAATGACCCTTAACTTCATCTAATCTATTTTACATGAGATGAGATGAGATGAGATTAATGATTTTCAAACACATTTCTGAAGAACCTAGGCTTTTTTTGATAGTTGCTCCAAGGGGCTGGAGGAAAGGAGAAAGCCTGGAAAAGGAGTCGCAGATCTTAACACTTGCTTTGATCTACCAGTTATTAATGCCAATAAAATTGTTGCTAATGCCAAATGCTATCAGGAGGAAGCATAGCATGGTGGCAGGAGGAGCGCATGTGTGAGAGTTTATTTCAAAGCCCATGTCCTGCAGTAAACTCTTCTCAGATGTAGCTTTTAAGAAAATTTCCTAAGTCCTCAGACCCACTGTTCCTTAAGAAGGCAGTACTAATAACTTGTCATGCAGCACTTTCCTCCAGTGTTGATTTGTGGACCACAGGATCTTATGTATCTGCCAAAGAGTAGGAGTAGACAAAAATATTCATGTTTCCTTATTTCATTTTTCTCTCATTCTTTGCATCCTCTCTTTGTTAAAGAAAATATGAAAACTCAAGAGAATTCACTGTATATAAAGGAGCTGTTCCTTGTTACTTGTTTCTTTTCAAGAGCCATGCTACTTAGCTTCATCTTTGCTTTACACGTTTTCCCTGCTATTCTTCTTAATGTTTGCAGCCCCAACCCCCTAGCCACATACAAATCAAGGAACAATTGCTTGTAGGTTTCCCTTTGTCCTTTGCTTAGATCCTGAGCTGAAGTTCAGAAATGAAGTTCAGGAGTAACAACTTTTCTGCATTTGGAATTTCTATGCTGGGAACTCATTGGTACTGATCTCAGTTTTCCGAAAAAAGATGCTGATTAATGTGTTCTAGAAGTGGAGTGTCCTCTAGTTGCTATAGAGTTAATTAGAGTAGTATCATGATGAGGCAAATTGTTAGCTATTTTCAAATTGCCTATCTGTAAATTAATGATCCACAGTGTCCAGTTTCATCCTCGAAATACATACATACTTTATGGTTTGCTAATAGAATGCTGTCAGTAGACAAAGTTCTTTTCAATATGGTACTGCTCACAAAGTTTCTCTTTTGCTAGGTTTCCCACAGATTCAAGTGCCTTTAGGCTGACTGTCAGTCCAGAGCATTGTGTAGGCTGAGCAGCAGCCCATGATCTCCTGCATATCTTA
This sequence comes from Cabassous unicinctus, assembly GCA_029593785.1. NCBI lineage: Eukaryota > Metazoa > Chordata > Mammalia > Cingulata > Chlamyphoridae > Cabassous > Cabassous unicinctus. Next base: position 16,565 of record JAQZBX010046955.1, on the reverse strand, counting down.
GCTGTGCAGTTGCTCCTGGAGCACAATGATTGACATACAGCAATTCCTGAATGGCTGCAACTAGGACCTCTGAAAGCATTTACCATCTGTTGAACAGGGATAGTATTTCAGGATACCAGAATGTATTTAATAACTTCTTTCAGGTTCTTTCTTGATCTCCCAGGATGATCACTGAAAATATTCAATAAAATATGTCCCTAGATAGGGCTTCATCAGCCATGTTATCCTTAGAAACTGACACCTGCAAGAGTCTATGGTACTTATTTAGGAATTGATAGATCTGGTTTTAACATGAAGATGAACGTCTTCAGATAATTTTTCTCACCTGTTTCTAACATTAAATAATCAAAGAACACTTTGATGTTTCAGAAGGGGTCAACTGGTGACTTTTACAATAGCCTATTAAAAATATATCAGTCACAAATGTATATATGTCAGTTTTAGTGAAGAACACACAAATTTACTGAGACTTTTCTTTTGAAAGCATTAAATACTGAAGAAAAACTGAGCTGGAATACTAGTAGGTGCTGCACTTTCTAGTTGAATGATTTCAACAGATAGAGTGATTTAACCAATCTTTTTTTAGCTCAATGTTAAAAGCGACTTCTGCAAATTTGAGAGTCTGGACAAGATTTTTACTTTAAAGCAGTTTCTCTTCGTGTCCATACTCTACAAGAATAAGTCTTGTGGTAGGGCTCTTTAAGCATTGTAAATGTGTCTTAAATATCAAATCATTCTGAAGATTGTAAAAGCATGTCAATCCAAAGCAAATGTTGGGGCTTTTTGTGAAGAATCAGAAAATGACATGTGACCAAGGAGATGGTGCTTTGGTGGTTTGCTTGTATACATTAACAATGAGTTTTAACATATTCATGTTCAGAAATAAATTGTATAGGCATTTTCATGACATTTCGGAGAATTTTAAACAGCTGCTTTTCCATTTTATTTAGCCTTAAGGATATGCTTGCATTGCAGGCAACTCAGACATAACTGCCTGGAGCTAGTGCAGAAAGTTCCTGGGATCATCAAATGAAGAACAAGGTGGAGAAATGTGAATTAACAGAACATTTCAATAGGTGCTCTATTGACGGGCTGTGGATGCAGCTGTCCACCTTGAATATTTGGATTGACCAGGTGTTTTTATGAAGGCATGATTCATTCAAGATTCATGATTATGTAACTAGACATAAGATAAAAATACATTGGAAGGGAGATTGGCATCCACTTAATCAGGGCCAGTAAAGAAGTTTCCCTACCTGAAGCCTGGAATAGGAAGGCTGAATGAAGCTGCATTTTATTTTAACCCCACTTGGGGTGATGCCCCACCCCCTGATAATATGAATATTAGGAATCTTTCCTGAAAAAAATGCACATTTACAATGTAAGAGACCAAGGCCCCTGTACATGAATGGGACAGCATATGGGGAATTTGGACTCATGATGTTAGCAAGGTTTTACTTATAATAGTTTCATATATGGCAAAGGATCCATCAGGTGGTAAAGCAGATACAGATCCCCAGTTCCTTTCATATTGCTCCCAAAGAAATGCTGGAGGTTGGTGGCTTTAGGAGGCCAGTGTGGGTGGGGATCCCTCTAGTATGAGTCACAGAGTCTCTTCAATCTTGGGCTTCCTTCATTACCAATCCTGAATATCAGAGAATCCACATCTTAACCCCACACTCATTTTAATGGATCCAATGTTGAATTTCTAACTAAGCCACAGGGTTTAGGAACCTTGAAACCCTGGACTTAAAAATAATTTCAAGGTTCTAAATAAGAATCAAAACATTCTAGCTCAGGGGCTTTCTAGGCATCAGGCTGTCCCTGGCCTGTCATACATATTCATACACCTATTTTTATTTCCTATTTATGGGGGTTCATAGAACAATTTAAAGTTTACTATAATTTAATTTTCTTTCCTATCTGCAGGCATTTGTGTGCTATTTTATGGTTATGGTAGGATTCCACATTGAAATTATAGACTAGAATTGTGACATTTACAACAATTAAACACATAACCAAAAAAATATATCTTATTGAACTTCTATTGAAATAGGACTTTTATGATTTTTAAAAAATTATTTTTGACTAATTATCCTCAAAAAATACATTCATTAACTGGAATTCCAGTCAACTTAAAAATCTCTCAAGACCTATATCATGTACAATTCAAAACCATTATATTTTAAAGCCAACCATGAAAAGCCTTTCTCCAAATTGCAAAGTATGGTAGCAATTCCATGTCTCATAGGATTAATTTTTGAAGCAAGGATTTGAAGACTTTCCAAAGAAATAAGTCAATGTTCTAATTCATGTTCTCTTGACCTATTAGGGGAAAAGGAATGTAATCTTCTTATTAATGAAAGGTGGACCGTGACAGCAAAAGGGGTATAGAGAATAGTCTTTCCCCCCTCCCCATCCCAGTTGGCCTATGTGCCAGGTATAGCGTAGTGAATTAAATCTTGCTCTAAAGATTCTTTCCAACCCAAGTCAAATAAAGGTGCATTTCCTTCTAGTTCTGTTAAAGTTTTTTCCCCATTTCTTTTCTTTTCTTTTATTTTTTTTTTAAGGTGAGGCCCTGAAAGTATGTTCTTTCCAGTTTATCTAAATTAAGCTATTGTTAGGAAGTAGATTCTTAGGTTTTCAATTGACTCCACTTACTCTATGCCTCTACCCAGGTTGGTGAGAGATTGCAAAAGAGAGAGATAACTGGCCTCTAGAAATAGATGGTTTCCTTTCCTGTAAATACTTCTTGTAGAAAAGTCTCATGGTGTTTAATTGGAGTCACCTCCTGCATATTTGCAGTTTATAAGACAAATCTTTCTCTGTGAATTTTCTCCACTGCATTGCATTATGAGAACAGGAATTAAGCTCAAAACTCTCTCTCAACACCAGAGTGTCCCCCAATGGTAGTTATGAAAACAGTGCTACTTAATGTTTCCTTTGATCCAAAGGGAGCTCTGGATGCTATTGCTTGGCTTTGTTATTTTCAAAGCCTTAGGCAAGAAGCCACTTGCTTCAACATTTGGGTAAGGCCATGCTAAATGTGGAGTGCTGAGTAGAAATCCCCGTTTGTCAATTCAGGTGGCATTCACCTAGAGAAAATGTTGGGATATTTTAATCTATCTCAAGGTATTTAAGTAAGGTACATACACTCTTTTGACACTTTATATTTCTTCTTCCTTGGAAGGAATTTGGAGTCCATTAAATAGATCCTAAGTAGAAGTCTGACTGCCTTTTAAAGGAAAATGCACTCCAGAAGGTGGAGAAAGTATGCACAGAAAAAGGGGAGGGGAGCATAAAAAAACTGTTTCTTCCTGTGTTTCTCTTGATCCTTCAGCCTGATTTAACCCCTCTCTTCTCTTGCAGCCCAGTGTGTTGGTATTTATTTGTACATGCTCATCCTGCTTACAGTGTTTCCTCCACCCCTGTCTTCATTCCTAGGCCTTTCTCTTTGGTTAGGGAAGCTCTCCCTGACCCTATAACATTCAAATTCCATCCTCTCCTATTATTCTCTTTCAATTTATGGTCTTCTTTTCCTTTCAAACACTTAGTAGAGTTTGTGGTTTTCCTTTGCTCTGTGAGCTAATTTGTTTGACACCGTTTTTCAAACTAGATTGTAAACATCGTGAGGGCAGGAACCATGTCCAGCTACTGTTATCTCCAATGCCTAGCCATGTTCACCCACTTTTTATAACTAATGATATGCAATATTATTCATAACAAATAATACACAGTACTATTTGTAACAAATAATATACAATATTGCTTTATTCTCCTGAACTGAAATTAAAATATAATATAACCTACCTACACACATAATTTTTTAAAAAATCAATATTTTGTAATAGAAAAAAGAAATAAAGAGAAAGTAATTATAATAAACTGTCATGTATTTCAATATGTAAATATTCAGGCATGACTTCACGAGAAGATATCATAAAATAGACAGATGCTTGCATTTATGTATGGCATCACTTTGGCCACTACACATGCAGAATGAAGCAGCAAGTTGTTTTGTTAATTGTTTCATGGTCTTGACATTGATGATATGATTTTTATGCTTTTCCAAAATAGTTACCACCTATCGGTAAAGTTCTGAGCCAATTATCTTTGATTAATATATTTGCACTCAGAGAATTCAGTATCTATCAAAACTGGGCAAATTACTCTTTATGTAATATATAAAATATAGAGATATGTTTCTAAGCTCAAATAATTATAACCTGGCTTCTCGCCCACATGTGTGTCCAGTGGGATATTTAAAAGTCATGCAGGATTGGGACAATTATTCATGGGTAAGATTGTCTGAATATTGCAGTATATCTAGTGTCCCTGAACACTCCTCAATAAATTTCACAAGCTCCCCATTGTATCAACTAAAATCCACCCCAGGCTAATTCCAGAGTTCACCACCTTGCCTCCAAACCAACACCACTCATGAGAGAGAACCTTTGGGCAAGGATTGTAGATGCTTCAAATGTATTGAATGAATGAATATATTTATACCTCTTAATGTTTCTTTTTGACTTACATTCTACCATTTTGAGGACTTCTGCCTCTACACCTAGTATTGTAACTTGTTTTTGGCAAATAATAAATATTTATTTAATTGAACAAAAAATGGGTGATAAAGTTTTCCAAGTGAGGGAGTTTTCCCTCCCACAGAACTATACTTTTCTGTCTGCTTTGGGACATTCTTACTTTTAATTCTTTTAGCTTCCAACAGAGTCACAGGAGGAGGCAGAAATGTCACCAAATTTTTATCTGGCCGGCACTGTTGTCCCTACTTTAATCTGCCAAATGCTTAGGATTTACTACTTTCATTAAAAAGCTGGAGGGCAGATTTACCCGAAGCAAGTCTCTTTCTGAGGTGCTCAGACCTTCCTTATGTTTCATTTAATTCCCTCTTTGTACATTTTTCACATTTGAGCATTATTCTCATGGCTTGTGAATGATAGTGATAATAAAGATAGTAACAGAAGAAACGATTTTCTGGATTATTTTATTTGTATGTATACTAATGGCAATTTATAATTTATTATGATCCTATGCCAGTTGGTATTTGAAAGCAACATTTTAATAGGAGTTCAAGTAGTTTTTGCTTGTGCCATGTCACTGGGCTAGTACTTTATACTGACTTTATTTAGAAAGCCTGTACTTTATACTGACTTGAGTTACTGTACTATCTCAAACCAGACAGCCTATTTCTTGCAAATTATCTTTCTCTTGTGAGACTAAATTAATGCTTGTAAACAGTGCTGAGAATGAGCTATTTCAATGGAAGATGTTTCAGAAATGCAAAGTGTTATTGTTACAATTTGTGCTTATGTAGATACATCTTTACTTTTAGCATGGGCCATGGCTGTTCAGGGATGGCTAAACCTCAGACTGAAAGTTTAGATAATGAGATGAGGAATTTTCAGAGTTTCTTGTATGTCAGAACCTCAAATATTCAGCCCAATACAAATACAAATAGGATAGCAAATATATTAGGTCTATGTATATTATGTATAATTATATATTATTTATATATATATATATATATATACATCTAATATAATTATATATTATATATGTATCACCACCTGATTTGCAGTGGGGGTCATTGGCAGATGGTGGGGACAGAACTGCTTGTTCTGTTCTCTTTCTGGCTACCTAGTAAGCAAGCTACAAAGCAAATGAGGACAATCCCAATTCCATAAATCCTTAAGTGTGCAAAATCAAAATGACAAGTTAAATCCACTTAAATCAAGTTGATTTTATAATTTAGGTTTTTTTCTAATCACTGAAAATAGTGAAACTTGATTTCTTCTCTAATCCACCTATTATACCTGCCGCCTTTAGCACTCATCATTTATCATGGCATTTAATCATTTCTCCCTTGTGTTGTTACCTGTTTTATGGGCATATATCTTGACTTTCTAATTAGATAATAAACTCTCATGAGATAATGACAATCTTTTCTTAGAAAAAAACAAGAAATTCTTCTTACTATCTAGATTGATTTTGGCTCACAGTAGGTAATCAATATATAATTTTTATGTAATATAAAATAATAAAATACAAATATTATGTAAAACAGTATTTTGGCTTACTTCCTATGCAAAAATTTACTTAGCAATTCCCATTTTTTAAATATTATTTCTTTTTTTTAAATTTTATTTTATTTTAGCAATTCCCATTTGAATAAACTTTTCATATACTATTTTTCTTTACCATGCTATAAACTTATCAGATGAAATAGTAGATTTCAAAGAATAATTGAATCATACCCAGTTACTTTAGATTATGCTAAAATTTCCATTCGTGTGAAAGGGTTGTATTTCAGGTGAAACATGTTGCCTTTAAAAACTAATATTTCATCATCCCCCTCTTCCACCCTGGATTCTAAAACACCAAAGCCACGTGTTCTATTCTTTTATCAACAGAATGACTTGCAGTGAGAAGTTCTCAAAATATTTGAATTAATGTAGTGTCAACTCTTTTCTGTATACCTAAATTGCTTATATATACATATATAGGTATGTTTACATTTTCTAAGTAACATAGTAAAAAAATTTTTCAGGCCTGAAAAAAATTTCAATATCAACCTCTTTCCCTTTAATCTGGTTGTATGTAAGACATCTATCTCAGATAATATTGATCTGACAGAATGGACAGTAGAATATGCGTTTATAGGTATCATTTTAATTATATGCACACCACATGCTAAACCAGAGATTAGCAGTTTCTGAAGTGTATTTCAAACAACACTATGTGTGTAGGAAGTTAATAGGTATGAGAAGGAGAATAGCTTTCATGGCCAATATTTGGAACTATCTTTGCATTTGAGCTAAGCAAAGCATTGAACAGTTCTGTAGAGATAAGACTTCTCAGAGTCAGTATTAATGTACTATTTAAATTAGTACATTAAGGACCACATATTATACAGTGTTTCCCAATTACTTAACCACAAGAAGTTTTTCCAAATGTTCTGAGGAACTGATGTTTCTTAGAACACACCTTGAGAAATGTTGTAATAGATCCGTCGCTGATTAGCTCTTTCCAATTACATTTTGATAAATCTAACCATATTCATTTATTTATTTCACACATATAGTTCTTAATTGCAAAGCAACTAGAAAATAAATACTTTTATTTTAAATGTACCAGAGAAACTATCAACTCTAAAGAATTACAGGATTTTTCCTTTTGCAATGTGAATGATAATTGCCCTTTTTTCATAAATCCATATTATCAACCTTAATATTCTTAGTTAAGAGTAATTCTTATGGAGTCCTAGAGAGCAAAGAGTTAACCATTGCTGTTGAATTCCCTCTATCTAATATTTCCTGCATTGGCAAGTACAATATAGTGAACCCAATTTAATCCTCTAAGCCAGGCTCTTGCAGAGTCTCATGGGCCTTCATGATGTGCCCCAATTTTCAGCATAGGGGAATATGGATCTAGAGGGTTAAAGGGCTGAACAGAATCAGTATTGTCTCTATACCATATCCTGAAATACATTGTTTATATAAAATGTGCTATATCAGCTTATTTTCTTATCATTTTCCTCTTTGCCATAACAACAGAGCAAAGAATTGGTTGATTTTCTGGGAGATAGACCAAGGCTGACTTTTCTACAAGACTATAAATTTTGAATCAAAGGAGAAGAGAGTCAACATGTATATTGATTACCTCCTATATGATCATCACACATAATCTTCAGAGCAATCCTATAAGATCCTTAAGATTATATATATATTATACATGAGGAAACCAGACACCCCCCAGTAGAAAAGGGTAGAGATGAATGTAAATTCAGGTACATCAGACTCCAAAGATAAGCCTCTTTTCTTTTAATCATACTGCTTTACAACAAAGGCTACAGGCAGACTTCTCAAAAGGTAATCTAACTCCTTTATTGAAATCTTTTTAAAAAAAGTCCACTGGCTCTCAATTTGCAAAATACCTTTATCATATTTACATTGTTAATATAATATATGTATAGTTAGGGGTGACTTCAGATTCAAGTACCAAAAAATATGTACTAGCTTAAACAAACAGGAGCTATGTATTTTTAGGTCCCATTTAATAAGTCTGTGATGGAGAATATTAAGGCTAGCATCTTTGCAGTTCTCCTCGTCTTTCCTTCATGCTGTTTATCTTAAGGGTTATAAAAATGGCTGTAGTATTTTCAAACATCATATCCACATTCAAGGCAGGTGAAGATGAAGATGGTAATGGAGGGGCTGGAGTAAGAAATGTTAGGGCAAATGATTTCTACCCCTTCTCTCAGTGAAAGCAAATGCCTTCCTAGAATCCTTAGCAGATACTTGGTTACTTCTCTGTGCCTAGAACTATGGCCTATAGCCATGCAAAGAAGTTGAAAAGTGAGACCTTACCTGGGCTTGCAAATAGCTGCCCTGAACGTAATCAAGGTTCTGTAAGGAAGGATAAGGGAAAAAAAAGATATTGGGTAGGATACTAATAGTGTGTGCTCAAAAATGCCACATACTGCCTTATCAGCTTCAATTGACATTTCTGTCTCACTTTTATTAAACTTATTGATTAGTTGTTACAAATTAACCTTCACCATCAAGGTTTGTTGAGATAGGTTATTTCAAGGAATCCCTTTAAGTCCTTCAGATGACAGTTGTTTTAATACAACAGGAGGGTGGAATTTTTGCATTAGCATTCACTTTAAGCAGAATTTTAGATAAAAATAACATTAAAATTGAATTATGTTTTCTTTTATAACAAGATAACATTTCCTGGGTATATCTTCAGGATGGGTCAACACTTTCTTATAAAATAATGTAAACAATAGCATTTCTTATTTGATAGAGTATTTTGTTCTGGGTGAAATCTGAGGTGGGTGAGATAGGGAAGGTAATAAAATTATAGGTTCAGAAATTTTAGAACAAAATTTGAAAACACTTTTTAAAATTTTAAGTGTACATACATATTGACTTAGCAGTCATACTTCTACTATTAATCCTGAACTATCTGGAGTTGTACAAAGTGCAAATAATAATAGAAAAATACAAATAATTATTATTGTATTATAGTACAACTTTTATTGTTGTACCAAAGTATATATATAATGATACATAGAAAGATATTTATTACTGTATAGTCAATGGTGAAAGACTTGAGGCTTCTCTGACTTAAAATCAAGAACTAGATATGGAGGCCTGCTTTCACTGCTGCTGTTTGATATCATACTAGAAATTCTTGCCATAGAAATTACTCAAAAAATAAAAACATAGCCAAATTAGAAAGGATGAATAAAACTCTATTTTCAGATAACATGGTCTTATATATAGAAAACCCAAAGGAATCCACAAGAAAACTATCAGAGATAATAATTCAGCAAAGTGGCAGAGTACAGGATCAGCAAACAAACAAAAAATTTGTTCCAGTTCACTTGCAATGAATAATTCAAAGAGTGAATCAAGAAAGTAATTCCATTTACAATAATATCTAAAAGAATAAAATATCTAGAAATAAATTTAAGGTTACAAAAAACTTGAATACAGAAAACTACAAAATTCTGTTGAAAGAAATTAAAGAAAATCTAAAGAAATGTCAAGACATCCCATATTCAAGGAGTGGATGAGTTAGCATTGTTAATATGTCAGAATTAGTCAAAGCAATACACAAATTCAATGTAATCCCTATTAAAATGGAAGCAGCCTTTTTGCAGAAATGGAAAAATCAATTCTCAAATTTATATGAAACTGCAAGTGACCTCAAATAGTCAAAACAATCTTGAAAAGAACAGGGCTGAAGGAAGCATACTTCCCAATTTCAAATTGCATTAAAAAGTGACAGTAATCAAAACAGTGTGGTACTGACATGAAGATAGACAAATAGATCATTGGAAAACAATAAGTCCAGAAATAGAACCACACATCTATAGCCAAATATTTTTGACAGAGGTGCTAATTACATGCAGTGGGGAAATAATAATGTCTTTAATAAATGGTGTTGGGAAAACAGAAGAATGAAGTTCGACTTCCTACCTCATAGCACAAAAATCAACTCAAAATATACCAAAGAACTATATGTAAGAGCTAAAATTATAAAACTCTTGGAAGATAACATAGGGCAAATCATCATGGCCTGGAATTCAACAATGGATTCTTAGATATAACACGAAAACCACAGGCAACAGGAGAAACAATAGATAAATTTGATTTTATCAAAATTAAAAACCTTTGTGCATTGAAGGAAATTATCAAGAAAGTGAAAAGACAACCTACCAAATGGGAGAAAATGGTTTTAAACCATATATCGGGTAAGGGTTTAATGTCCAGAGTATATAAAGAACCCCTACAATTCAACCACAAAAAGACAAATACCCAAATTAAAAATAAGCAAAAGACTTCAAAGGCCTTTTCTCTAAAGAAGATATACAAATGGCCAATAAACATATGAAAAGATGTTCAACATAATTAGCCATTAGGGAAATGCAAATTAAATCCACAATGAGATGCCAATTCCCACCCACAAGGATGGCTATTATTAAAAGACACAGAACATAGCAAGTATTGGAGTGGATATGAAGAAATTGGAATGCTAGTACAGTGTTGGTGGGAATGTGAAATGGGAAAGCAGTAAGGCAGTTCCTTATAGAATAACAACTTGACCTCAAAATCCCACTTCTAGGTATATACCCAAAGAGAGTGATAGGGTTGCAAACATACTTGTACATCAATGTTTATAGCAGCTTTATTCACAATTGCCCAAAGCTGGAAATAGTCCAGATGTCCAGTGACAATTGAATGTCAAACAAAATGTGATACATATACAAAATGGAATATTATTTGGCCATAAGAACAAGATGCAGTTAAGAGGCATGCTACAACATAGAACAATCTTGAAAACATGCTCAGTGAAAAAAGCAAGACACACAAGAACAAAAATTGTATGATATCATTTTTGGGAGGTACCTAAAAATACCAAATTTGCTGATAGCAGATTAGAGGTTACTGGGGAAAGGGTAGATGGGGGAGAGAGAAGGGAAAGGGCGAGTGTTTGTTTGTAAAAGCAATGTATATATACATACACATTATATAACATGAATAAATATTTTTAGAAAGTTAAAAGCGTTTCTTAAAACTTTCAAATAAAGCTAGTATAGATAATGCTGATTAGTTTATAGGAGAAAGGTTCTATAATATATATAGGGTAGCCAATAAATTTTGGGTGATTTGAATTTATTTGAATTGCATTAGGATATATGAACCACCCAGATCAGAAAACATCTATGAATTGGACGCTGGCATGGAGCATTTCTTTGGTATACCTGGGCTAGATTTGGACAGCCACTTTCTGGAACAATAGAGCCCTTGCTGTCCCTCTGTAAACATTGTAGCAACTATAACCACTCTTTGATATAAGAGCAGATGGGATCTAGGGTCCTTAGTCTATACGACAATCAAACGTCTATACCAGAAGTAAGCATATTTGTTTGCCAGTCAGCTTTAAACACACTGTTTTCGTTCTTGTTTTTTTTTTTTTCTTTTTGTGGTAGGCCACAGTTTCTTTATTTTTAAATTTTTTTTATTTTTAAAGAAACTTTAAATTACATAAATATTACATGAAAAATCTAAGGGATTCCCATATGTCACACTCCCTTCCTTCCCACACTTTCCCACATCAACAACATCCTTCATTAGTGTGGTACATTTGTTGCAATTGATGAACACATATTGCAGCATTGCTACTAATCATGGACTACAGCTTACATTATAATTTACACTCTGTCCTGCACAATTTCGTAGGCTATGACAAAATATACAATGGTTTGTATCCGCCACTGCAATGTCATGCAGGACAGCTTCAATGTCCTGAAAATGCCCCCATATTACACTTATTCTTCCCTCTCCAATCCCTCAGAATCTCTGGTGGCCACTGTTTTTATATCAGCGATAAGAGTTCTTCCATTGCTAGAATAATCTGTCTGTAGTTGAATAATAAGTCTCCTACCTTTTTCTTTGGACTTTATACAGCTTTCTGCACTGCTTCCCTCCAACTCCTTCCAACTCTTCTGTATTCTCAAACTTTTTTTTTTAAACAGAACTATTTGTATACCTACATCTCCGTGTTTGAACCTAGGTGCTTCTCTCAGTACAGAGCTTACCCTGTACCCATTTCCCTAGAGGTCCGTGAGTGGTGGATGAGATGGGGATGGATACATGCTGCTGTCTCCAGACCCTGTTTGAGGTCTTCCTTTGAGGTTCTTGCCTCCTGATAATGTTGCTTTCTACCCTCCTCAGCACTGATATCCATGGACCTCCTGATGGCTCTCCCTCAGTTTTAAAGATGTTGAGCCCACACTCACTTGTTTTCTTTCTCCATTGAAAGGATAAATGCAATTTCAGACAATTTTTATAAAACCTTCATTTTATTACCACTTGATTTCCTCAATCCTACATCCTTCACTTCAACTTCACTTTAACCACCCACTCCCTGATATCTTTATCAGAAATATTGAATTTGCATATTCCATTCTTTGGCCATAATCTACTTCCATCTCTTTCACACCCTTACTTCAATTATTTCTTTTTTTAAAAAATTTTATAGACACTTTAAGGTTCTCTCTATGTTCACTTTCTTCTTATATCAGCTGCCTTCTGACATATTTAGCTCCCCTTCTCAGCTCAAGCTCTTTAAACATCTGAACCTCTTTCTGATACTCTCAGTTCTATTGCACCTTCCACTTCACCTATACCACTTTATGAATGCTACAATACACTTCAAAATACACTATCACATCATCCTCACAAACCCTGCAAGAGAGGCAAGCCAAGGACTATTTTCCTTGATTTACAATTTACAAACCATTGGTGATCTTGATTCCAATTTTTTTTTCTCCAAACTAGGAGTTTTAAGTTATATATACATAAACTCTTTTATCAATTAATTGAAGTTTCAATATATTAAAGAGCCCAGAGTTCAATCTGTTTGGCTCATTCCCAATTGTTACTCAAGGCTTTTGGGTACCTGAGTTTTATGGAAACTCACGTAATGGGATATTATTCAGCCATAAGAGAAAATGAAGTTATGAGACATGTTGCAACATATGTATTGATTGCCTCCTATATGATCATTACACATAATCTTCAGAGAAATCCTATAAGAGCCTTAAAATTATGTTTATATTATAGATGAGGAAACCAGACACCCTCCCCCCTTGAGGTACCTGAATTTTACGGAAGAAACATATTTTGTATCATTTTGTATTCTAAAACCTCAAATAGTTTTAATACCCAAAAGAAACATATGCATAAATCAATATATGGTGATTATACATAGCTTATTTTAATAAGGGGAGAGAAAATAATGACTAGACATAAATGAGAACTCTGAATGGAGAAGTAAAATCAGTCTGGTTTCTTAGGGATTGGCCCTGGAACCTGTATTATTTAACATTTTCATAAATGATTTGGAAGAGGGATTGCATGGCAAATTATCCAAGTTTGCAGATGACACTAAGCTCTTCCAGGTAGTGAAATGCCAAGCAGATGGAGATAAACTGCAGGGAGAACTTGCCAGCCTGCGTGAGTGGGCAGAAAAGTGGTAGATGATATTCAGTGTGGGCAATATAAGGTAATTCACTTAGGAAAAAATGATAAAAGCTCTGCTTGTAGAAAAATAAGAGTTTTCTGTTAGTCCCACAAAAGATACAGACATTTTTATATATTTTATATAAAATATATATAATATATATATATTTTATATAAAATATAAAATATATAAAACATTTTATATATGTTGATGATAACTATTGAATATATTGATAAATCAAAAAGGATCTTGAAAATAAACATACAAAAATATTAATCTTGACTCAAATGATATATCATAAACTGGGATGTTTAATCAGTTAGACAACCAATACTAATTCAGTGCCTAGTATATGTTAGATTCTCTTCTAGGCACTGAAGACTCTTTGGCCACTGAATTGCAAAAGAAGTAAAAGAGAAAGTCTATAAAATATTTAGAGAAGGTCAATGAGGACAGACAGGTGGCAATTATCCAAGCTTAAAAGAAATACCAACATTTTAAAATTTTTGAATGTTTAGAGCATTTTCTCTTTTTCATTCGATATTACAATTACCTATGAGGTAAAAGTACAGGCATTATTATTTTCCTGGTAGGTTTACAGATGAGGACTTGGAGGTAAGGTCATCTGATTGGCTCTCCTAAATTCATACAAATAATGGAGAGTCAGTATTCAGGCATGGCTTTTCTGACTCCAAGTTCTGTTCCTTTTCTACAGCCCCACAGAACTTTACTTATCGAGAAGTTGAAGAAGGAACTTGTTACATCAAAAGATGGTCAGGTTGAAAATACGAACAGGTTCTAAATGGGTGGATAATGGATTGTTATGTAAACTATGGGCGAGGCTAATATTAATGAAGATACATAGAACCCTGCAGCATTTCTTTCAGTGTACCTGTGTTTGTTTGTTTATGGCTTTGAGGAATCATGGATATCTTCTAGGCAGTCACCAATCACATGTAGGTCAAGTAGCAAAGAACTGAAAAACACACAACTCCGGGTACCCAATAAAGGTTGAACACCTGCCTGCTTCCTAGGTTAGCATTCTGCATGGATGTCGCATAGTAGAACTACTGAAGCTGTGCAAACTATGCATTCTGGCCACACATGAGTGAAGAATCTAGAGATCAGAGAAGAAAGAGATTAAGGTGGGTGTGGTTCTGGAGTTCAAAGAGAAACTTTGGGTAAACCAGGGAATAACCCAAAGGAACAGAGGCTGATGAAAATGAAAGGAGAAAAAGGAAAAGGAGAGAAAAAGGGGTGATGGGAGAGATTGTGAGAGCAAGAAAGAGATTGAGTAAAAGTATTATTATGATGATGTTCTTTTACCATTTGTAACAAATGTGCCACAACAATGTAAGATGTTGTTGGTGGGGTGATGTATGGTAATCCTGTATGGTATGCATGATTGTGTTGCAAATTTGCAACTTCTCTAATAAAAAAATTAATATAAAATAAAATACAATATAATTGGGATAAAGACAGTTTATTATTTTACCAGCTCTATTATTCTTGGGATTCATGTTGTTAAACTTGTGAAATTATTCCCACCCCCCAGAATAATTTACTTATTACTATAGTAACATAAATGTGTACTCAGGATTTTCTTTTTTAGAGAGTAAATAATTATAAGAAATATATGTGTGCTTTTTATACCCTCAGAACTTTTCCTTCATTTGAGCTTGTTTCTATTGCTCTTGCCACTCACAAGTCTACCCCTCATTCTCACTCATGCCTGTGGCCTCTGCTCTGGTAAATTATTGCACACAGAATACATTCCTTCATAGCTCTAGTTCCTCGCAGCTTCCCCACCCCTCGAAACTATACCCAGTCGCCCTAATCTGTGCATTCATTTTATGAATATTCAGTGAAATTCTGCTATATTAATAGAACTGTGTTTTAACTGTTCCTGTTCCTCTATTGCATATAGATAATATAATTTTTCAATGATGTATTTGTGTGTTGGTCATACCACAGCAAAAGTCTGTTGAATGAATTGTAAAGTACTGGAGGGAGGGATCATGCTTTTGAATGTTTTGTACCTCTCTTTTTGAACCGTAGTGCTGTAGTGCCATAAACTATTTTTGCTTGGTTGATGGACTGATAGACTGAAAATGTAATTTGAAATAAAACACACATATATAACTAACTTATGAGCGGAGAATAATTATGCATTTTCTCTGAAGGAATATATTTTACTTTGCAAATAAGATTTCCCAAATTAAAAGGATGACGAAAAATGGTTTCAAATATAACATGATGGTGCTGTTTCTAGTCTAGGATAGTTTTGTGCCTATTAATAGTACAATAATTTTTTCACATTTAAAGCTATCTTTCAGTTTTAGCTCTTATCTTAACTTTTTTGTACCAAGCGTCCTTCCTAAGTATTCACTTTGCCATTTTGCTCATCTCTCATATTCAAAACTTCTTTTTCTTATTTATGAAAAGCTTAGACTTTTTCCTAGAAAAATCCTGTTGTGACAAGTGGGTGTCACAACACCTGGTGTTGGTCATTTAAAATGTATAACCAAGAAACTCATATAAGTAAGTGTCATTACTCCTTCACTCAAGTTTACAGCATATTTGCAGATGATAAAAGCAGTTGGAAGACAGTGCAGGGGCAAGCAAGCAACAAAGCATTTGGGGAGGTTTATGAAAGCAAAGAGTAAGGAGAGAAAGGTAGATGGAAACTGAGATGTGAGTGCAAAAATCTTCCCCTCCCCCCCAAGAATAATTCTGGGCAAGGCTATATATAAAAGTAGTTTTGGAGAAGTACTGGTCAGCTTTAACAAATACCTTGAAGTGTAGTAGGAGAAAATCTTAAACCACTTTTTCAGGGGCCTAAGCTAAGCCTGAGCGTCTCTTGTCCTACCGTATACTCCTTGGTGGCTGAGTGCCTATATCACTCAGCTTTGTATCCTCCATAGTGCGTGTCATACAGTAGTAGACAATAAACAGATTATTGAATTAAATTAGGTTACCTTTCATGGAATAGTCTTACAGAATAC
>JAQZBX010046954.1:0-20616 GCA_029593785.1 Cabassous unicinctus | reverse complement strand
CAGGTGCCTTTTAACTATTTGTATTTCTTCCTTGGAGAAGTGTCATTTCAATTCGTTTGACCATTTTTTAAATGGGCTGTTCATCTTTTTATTTTCAAGGTGTAGGGTTTTTTTTTTTACATATGCTGGATATTAGGCTTCTATCAGATATATGGTTGCTAAATATTTTCTCCCAATGTGTAGGCTGCCTTTTTACTTTTTTTATAACATCCTTTAAAGTGCAAAAGTTTTCAATTTTTAGTAGATACCATTTTTCTATTTTTTCATTCACTGCTCTTGCTTTGGATGTGAAGTTCATGAAACCATTTCCTAATACAACGTCCATTAATGCTTCCCTACATTATCTCCCGATATCTTTATGGTCTTCGCTCTTATGCTTATGTTTTTGATCCATCTTGAGTTGAATTTTGTATAAGGTGTGAGATGGATTTCTCATTATTTTGGATATGGATATCCAGTTCTCCAAGCACCATTTATTGAAGAACACATTCTCTCCCAGTTGAGTGGGAATTGTGGCCTGGTCAAATATCAGATGTCTATATATGTGGCAAATATATCAGAACTCTCAATTCAGTGGCAATGGTTGGTATGTCTATCCTTGTGCTAATACCATGCAGTCTTGACCACTGTAGATTTGTAGTATACTTTAAAGTCAGGTAGTGAGATTCCTCCAATTTCATTTTTCTTTTTCAATATGTCTTTGGCTTTTGGGGGCCTCTTGCTCTTCCAAATAAATTTCATAGTTTTTCCAATTCAGTAAAAATTGCTGTGTTGATTTTTATTGGGATTGCATTAAATCTGTTGATTAATTGCCAAGGGCAGGGGGAAGGAGGAATCAAATACATGTAAGAGGCAGTAGTTAGTGCACAATGGAACTGTTTTACATGATCTTGCAATGATGGACACAGGTCATGTTAAATGTGATCACAATTTATAAAAGTGTATGATCTAAAGTGTAAACCACACTGTAAACCATTTGCCATGGTTAGTATCTGTGTTTCACTGTTTGTATATCAGTTGTAACAAAGTTACCATCCACATTTTAAAAGATTTTAATATGGGAAGGGGTAAAAGGGGAGGATGTTCGGTATATGGACATCTAATGTATTCTGTATGTGACTTTCCTGTGACCTAAATCTTCTTTGAAAACAAAATGAAAAAACCAAGTAAGATACTGGGGAATAAATGGAAGAAAATGTCACTCTCCATACAGGACAACAGATATTACAATGATGAAAGGCAAAATGTGAAAAAAAAAGAAATATTTTTCATTATTTTTTAATATCCCAAACTTTTAATTTTATTTTGATATGTCAGCTTACTTTTGTCTGTCTTTTTACTCTTTTGGTTATCCTTTCTGCTAGCTATTCTTTTTTCTATGCTTTTTCCAAGCTTGTCCCTCCTGTCTTTTTCTTTCAGGTTCTAATGCTTCCTTTAATATTTCATGCAAAGGTAGAATCTTTTTTGCAAACTCTCTTAATTTCTGTTTGTTTGTGAATATTTTATATTCACCTTCATATTTGAAGCACAGTTTTGCTGGATAAAGAATTCTCAACTGGCTGTTTTTCTCTTTCAGTATCCTAATTGTATCATACCACTCTCTTCTCACCTTCTTGGTTTCTGAAGAGAAATCTGCACTAAGTCTTACTGATCATCCCTTTGTATGTGATGGAATGAGTACTTTCTGAGAACTTTGCTGCTCTGAGAACTTTCTCTTTCTCTTTGACATTTGCCATTCTGAGTAGTATGTGCCTTGGAGTAGGTCCATTTGGATTTATTTTGATTGGGGCATGGTGTAATTCTTGAACATGTAGGTTCATTTTTTCATGAGAGTTGGGAAATTTTCAGCTATTATTTCCTCAAATACTCTTTCTGCCCTTTTTCCCTTCTCTTCTCCTGCTGGAACTCCCATGACAAGTATGTTGTTGCATTTTCTTTTGTCATTCAACTCTCTCTCAGCCCCTGCTAATTTTTTTTCCATTATTTTCTCTCTGTTCTTTTCTTTCTTCACTTTTAACTGTTTTTTCTTTGATATCACCTATTCTTTCTTCTTTCTTTCAAGTCTGCTCTTGTATGCATCAAATGTGATTTTGATCTGACCTACTGTGTCTTTCATTCCCATGAGCTCTGTTGTTTTTCTTTCAGAAATTCAAATTCTTCTTTGTCCTCACTCAATGTCTTCTTGATGTCATTTATATCTTTAACCATATTATCTTTCAACTCATTAATTTGATTTTGGAAATTTCTGTGAATCTCACTGATTAGTTCATTCAAATTCTGCATCTCTTCTAGGACTTTGGTATATTCTTTTTCTTTCACCATGTCTTCTATTTTCTTAGTATGGCTCATAATTTTTGCTGATATTTTGGCATCTGATTAGGATGTAGTTTACACAGATGATCAGTTTCTTTCTCTTTTGTAGGGATTTGGTGGCAGGAAGCTGTGGTTTACCACTGCTCTTTGATTCTTAGCTTGAGCAGATTGTAAGGATTGTCCTGCTGCTTGTTCAAACCTGGACACCGGACCCAGTAATTTGTTGTAAAGTCACTTTCTAGGGCCTTGGGCAGGGAGACTATAGAGGCTAGAATAACTCTCCTACTTATTTTTAAACTTATTGCATGTGCTTCTTGGTCTGACAGGAGATATTGCTCTTTGGCAGCTCTCAGTTCAATGCCTGGTCAGAGTGTATTTGTTGTGGCAGAGACTACATCAATGTGATGGAGCTTCCTGTCTGGAGGCTAGGAGATTTGTAATTCAAACTTTCTCTGAAAGAGTTCTACAGCCTTCCCTGGCAGTCCCCTTACTTTTCCTGAATAGGAAATATTTCCACTCCCATCTGAGTCCTCAACAATCAGCCCCTCTTAGTAGGGTAGGAGATTGGGAGTATTGTATATCTTTAGCCCCTTGAAGGCTCTAAAGCAAATAATGGCACAGCCCCACCTGGACTGGAAGGGCTCTTGGGACAGAGCAGGCCAAATTTGTGAGTCAAATGCTGAGTCAGCCTTAGGTCTGTCCCGTTCTCTCCACTTTCCTGGGTTATCCTCAACAATTAGTCCCAGCTAGAAGAGAAGGAGATTGTGAGGGTTGGATTTCTCCAGTCCTTCACTGGCTCCCAAGGCAAACCACTGTGCGGTCTCACCTGGCCTGGAAGGTCATGTGGGATGCAGCATACCAAGGTTGTGGGTCAGAATCCGAGTCTGCCTTTGGCTATGTCTTTCTCTCTCCCTTTCATATGGTGGTAGATCCCTGGAGCCCCCTTTGTCTGTTGTCATAGGCCCAGAAACCTGAGAACTCTAGAGTGTCTTGAGTGTGGGGGATGGTGCCAGCAGCAGCAGCCACTGGTTTCAACTCACAGTTTTGTCGTCATGATTTCCCTTCTTTGTCTCTCCACTGGATGGTGTCCAGCCTTAGCCTGCTGTCCTAAACACTAGAACGTTTTTTTCTGGGCAATTTCAGCCTGTTCTCTAGCTATTTTACTGGAGAAGAGATTCCCATGTCTTACTAGTCTTCCAAATTCCCAGAAGTCCTAATTTTATTTTATTTTTAATTTCAAAAAATGTTTATGAATTTTATTTATTATATTTAAACTTATCATTATTATTTCTTTTTCCTATTAATTGTATTTGTCTATTTTATTGGCTTCATATTTGAAGATGTTTTGGATCACAGAAGGGTTACAACTGGGGCAGGGGAGGATCATTGCTGTGGGGTGTTAGTGATGGGGGATACAGGGCAGGAAGTTCACCTAGGTATACATATAAGGTATATAAATATGTTCAAATATTTATGGGGCATTTTCACAGTGGGTAGATATTCACACAATAAAGAAGACAATATTGAATTCCCATCCTGGAGAGCTCTCTCATATTCTCTAATGTAGCATCAACTGTCCATCAAGTTCAAGGATAATGATTGGTGAAGTAGGATCATTCATTGATAGTCCCTTGATATTGCTGACTATGCTTGTGAGCCTTTGCTCTAGAAATTGAAACTTAGCCTAGTGTTGTGGGGTGCCTAAAAATTGCATCCTGACAGCCTCCTTGTTGCTCAAAAGTGGTCTCTCTCTAAGTTAAACTCAGCATATAAATGCATTACTTTCCACCAGAATGAGACTTGACTCCCAGGGATGAGCCTCCCTGTCACTGAAGGATTACTACCAAGCACCAACTTGCAATGCAATTGGAAAAAGACCTCAAACTTAAGAGGGAAATTCTAAAGACAAATGACCTTATATATCTAAGAGACTTCAAAGTGAGTTGGTAGGTCATCCCATTGGCAACACTTATGCATATCTCAGAAGTATCTCATAAACTGCCAAAGTGGATACTACCCTCAAAGAGTGGGGCTCCTGAGGGCTCTGAAGACACCCAGGTCCTATGGTCAATGCAGATAGCACCAGAGTTTGATGTCTTGCCCTACTTTTGAGTTTGTATTCCTGAAAGTGACAGAGTTGGACTCAGTTATGGCTTCCCTACACGTGGCTTATCTGTCCTTTCCATATAATCCTATATTGGTGATGGAGTTTGAAGGTGTAGGTCCAAAAGCCTGAAATCTTTGGGCTGTCCATGTGCCAGCTAGTCCCTGAGCCTCAGTGGAGTTGCAACATCTACTGTCCAGCTCATTGGACTGACCCAGGACAACTAACAAGGAGGTGAGGATTGACAACCAACATAACAAGGAAACAAGAGAGCCTACATCTGCAAGCAAGAGAGTCCCATCCATCAGCTGTATAGGACTGAAGCCCCCTATCAAATAGAGGAGGATTGGACCTCACCATCCAAGAATCCTCAGGATTGGGGAATGAATTATGGACTAGAGTGGACTTACTGGTGTTTTACTATAGACTTATGATTCTAGCAATGGAAGAAATTACAACATTGATGTGGAGGCAGTGGCTACTGGAAGCTTTGGGGGTAGGAAGAGGGAAAATTATGTGTAATATGGGGGCTTTTGTGGACTTGGGAATCATCCTAAATGACATTGCTATTGACAGATATAGGCCATTTTATATCTTCCCATAACGACAGCATTATGTGGGAGAGACTACAATGTGAACTATGATCCATACTCATTGGCAATACCTCAGGAAGCATTAATCATTTGCAATGAAAGTGCCACATTAATGAAGGATGTTTATGTGGGAGGCTTTGGGAGGTGTGGGGAGTGAGGTATATGGGAATCCCTATAATTTTTGTGTAAAATTTATGTAATGTAAGTATCTTTTTAAAAATAAAAAATATATTAAAAATAAATAAAAATAGACATGGTAATGTTAAGTGTCTTAAAACTATCTGCACTACATTCTGAGAAGGGGTCCATGGCTTTCATCTGACAAAGAGGTCCATGGACCACAAAACTTAAAAACCCCTGCTATAAGCATCTACAAGATCCTGTAGTTGGAAATGGTTTCATGGACTTTACACCCAAAGCATGATCAACCAAAGAAAAAAATAGATAAATGGGATCACTTTAAAATTAAAAACTTCTATAACTCAAAGGTGTTTTTTAAGAAAGTGAAAAGGCAGCCTGTACATTGGGAGAAAATATTTGGTCACCATCTGTCCAATAGAGCCCTAATATCCAACATATATTAAGAAATCCTACATCTCAAAAATAAAAAGACAAACAACCCATTTTAAAAAATGGACAAATGACTTGAATATGCACTTCTTAAAAGTAGAAATACAAATGGCTAGAAATGACATGAAAAGATGCTCAACATCATTAGTTACTAGGGAAATGCAAAACAAAACAACAGAGAAATATCATGGTACATCCATTAGACTGGTGGATAATTAAAAAAATACTACAAGTGTTGGAGAGGATGTTGAGGAAAGGGAAACCTCATCAATTACTGGTGGGAATGTAGAATGGTGAAGCCATTGTGGAGGACTGTTTGGTTGATCCTCAGGAAGCTAACAATTGTACTGTTATAAGATCCAGGAATCCCACTGCTGGGTATATATCCAGAAGAACTAAAAGCAGGGTCACAAACAGATATATGCACACCAATATTCATAGCAGATTATTCGCTATTGCCGAAAGTTGGAAAAAATCCCAATGCCCATCAAAAAAACAATGGATAAGCAATCCCTGCTCTATACATACAATGGAAAACTCAACTATAAGAAGGAATGCAGTACTAACACACGGGATAACAGGGATGAATCTTGAAGACCATGTAAAGTAAAGCGAGCCAGGCACTGAAGTACAAATATTGCATGACCCCATTGATATGAATTAAGTAAATTAAGCATGATCACAAAGGAAGAGTCTGGAAGATAGTTTTATAGGAGACAGAAAGGGAGTAGATGGTTGTGAGCCAATGCCCATATGGGCAAAATCTATGATAAGGCAGAAGGGTGCAGTTGTGCAGTTGATGGACATGACAGTGATACAGTGATTCTATTGAGTTCAATGGTGCTGGTCTGTGAGGGTGGTAGTGTGAGAGAATTCGGTTGGACAATCCATGAAACTGGGGGGAGGGTTGCAGGAAGGAGCAGGTGAATTCAGGTTTTGCAGGTCTGTGTTTAAAACTACAATTTTGGGAATGTCCTTATGGCAAATATGGTAGGGGAGGGTTACTGCTGTTGGGTGATGGATGTGTGGCGGGGGGAAGGACAAGGCACACCTGGGGCAGGCTTCTACAGAATATGTAAGTATTCATCATGTCAGTGTGTTACATCAGTGGATATCCACACAAAAAACAAAAAAATAATAAACTTCCATACTAGAGAGTCCTGTTAGGTTCTCAAATAGAGGTCCAAAAATCTGTTGAAAACATAGACAGTGCTTAATAAAAGATAACAGGCCAATATGTCAAGCCCTCAATAGTATTGGAAGTAACTTTGAATCTTATTCTTCAAAAAGTGAATGTTAGTGATTACCATAGGCCCTGAGGGGAGGAGGGAAGAGTAGAACAGATAGAATATATGGCATTTTTAGGACATTAGAATTTTTTTTGCATGATCTTGCATTAATGGATACAGGCCATTTTACATTCTTTCAAAAATGTAGAAGTGTACAGTCCAAAATGTATACCAAATGTAAATCATTGCCCATGGTTAGTAGCAATGCTTCAATATTTGTACATCAATCATAACAAAAGTACAATCTAAATGTAAAATGTCATTAGTAAGGGAGAGGGGAAAAGCAGGAGGATTTGGGGTATATGGGAATCCCCAATATTCTGTATGTGATTTTTCTGTAACCTAAAGCTTCTTCTTTAACATAAAATGAAAAAAAAATAAGAAACTGGGAGAATATATGGAAGAAAAAGTTATTGTATATATACAAGACAACAGAACTTATAGTGATGAAAGACATAATGCAAAATTTATTTTCATTTCAAATTTTTAATTTTTAAAAAAATTTTAATTGTCTTTAAAACTATCATTATATTTCGTTTTCTTATTAATTTTAATTGGTTATATTTTGGCTTCATTTTTGAAGAGGTTTTGGATTACAGAAAGTCACAACTATGGCAGGGGAGGATCACTGGTTTAGGGTGTCAATGATGGGGGATACATGGGAGGAGGTTCACCTGGGGCATACATATAAGGCATATGAATGTGTTCAAGTGTTCATTAGGCATAGTCACAGAGGGTGGAGAGCCACACAATAACCAAAGGAATATCAAATTTCCATCCTGGGGAGCTCTGCTACATTAATGGGACAGCAGGAATCCCCTTGGTAAAGGGACAATAACTTGTGAAGGAGAGTGTACAATTGACAGACCCTTGATATTGATGACTGTACTTATGAACATTTACTTTGGAAATTGAAAAATAGCCTAGTATTATATATTGCCTTAGAGTTATTTTCTGAGAACATCCTTGTTGCTCAAATGTGGCCAAAGAGCATATAAATGCATTACCTTCCCCCAGCATGGGACATGACTCCTGGTGATGAGTCTCCCTGTTACTAAGGGATTAGGACCAAGTGCCAACTAGTGATGCAATTGGAAAAGGACCTTGACCAAAAAAGAGGGAAAGGGTAAATACAAATGAGTTTTTATGGCTAAGAGATTTCAAAATGAGTCAGGGGGTCATTCCCAAGGTTATGCTTATACATGTATCAGCAGGATCTCATTGACTGTCACAGCAAATATTGTCTCAAATATAAGGGCTCCTGAGGGTTCTAGAGACACCCAGACACTAGAGGCAGGGCACACAGCTCAGGAATATGGCACCCTTCCAGTGGGCCCTACTTTGAAATTCATGCTCTCAGTCTGACAGATTTGGACTCAGTTGTGATTTCCCTACACATGTCTCTTCTGCAACTTTTACTTGAATCTTTGGTTAGTACTAGATTTGATAGATGTATGTTGAAGAGACACAAATCTTTGAGCTGTTCTGGTGCCAGTTGGACCCTGAATCACAACAGCGTTGCCAAGCCTTGTCTCCAGTTCATTGGACTCACCCAGGACAACTAATAAGGAGAGGATGATGGACAATGCCCATACAAAGGTACAAGATTGTCAGGAACTGCAAGCAAGATATTCTCATCCATCTACCCCATGGGATCTAGGCCCCCTCTCAATTAAAGGCAGAGTGGGAATCACCACCCCAGAATCCTCAGGATTGGTTAATGAATGATGGACTAGAGTAGACTTACTGTGTTCTACTATAGAATGATTTTTATTCTAGCAAGGGAAGTACATTTATCATTGATGTGGAGCAAGTGGCCACCAGAGGTTCTGAGGAGAGGAAGAGGAATAATAGGTGTCTTATGGGGGCATATTTTTGACAATGGAATTGCCCCAATGATGTTTCAATGATAGACACAGACTATTATTTATTTTGTCATAATGCACAAAATTGAATGGGACAGAGTGTAAATTCTAATTTAAACTGTAATCCAGGCTTTCTGGCAATGCTACAATATGTTTTCCTCAATTTTAACAAATGTACCACCCTAATGAAGGATTTTGTTAATGTGGGAATGTGTGGGAGGGGTAGGGTGTGGGGCATATGTGAATCCCCTGCATTTTTATGTAACATTTTGTAATCTAAAGTATCTTTAAAGTTTTTTAATAATAAAAATTGAAAAAAAGAAAAAAAAATCACCCCTGCTCTTGGCCATTTTATTGGATTATGTCATTGTGGTGGGATTCAGGTTGAGTACTGCCCCCTTGCTGGGTCTCATATTAGACAGACACAAGAAGAGAGAGCTCTGTCATTATTGATCCTACCATGTGACAGAAATGAGAATTCTCATACAGCTGATGCCCGTGGGAAAATCAGTCGTTTGCCTGATAGCTTATAGCTGAACTTGCAAAGAAAGCTAAAGTGCCAAGACTGATATAGGAAGCCCTAAGAGACAAGTCATATGCCAGCTTGCAGCTGAAATCAGGAAGAATTTGGAACACCTGGCCCTGAGAGAGGAAGCCCAGAGGGGAAGGCAAGCCTAGGCAGACATCACCTGCCATCTTGCTTCAACATATGGCAGCTGACTTTGGTGAGAAAGGACCTCTTATGGAGCCTTGGTTTGAACTTTTCACAGCCTTGGAACTGTAAGCTTTTACCCAAAATAAATCCCTATTTTAAAAGCCAACAGATTTCTAGTATTTTGCATTGGTACAACTTTTGGCAAATTAATACATGTAGGTTTTACAAAAGAGCTTTCCTTTGAAATTCTTTCATTTCTGATAAGCTGAATGAATTTGTGGCTACATTTGCTGATGCTTCCTCTACTACTCTTTCTCTTCACATCCTTTGTTTTTGTATACTAGGGTCTGAGTATTTTAATGCTTGTTCTTTATTGCATTTATTCATTCAAAGAATTGCAGTTTTTTTTAACAGTATTGATATTTACCATTTAATTATTTTATGTATGTATAAATGTATTTGGGAAAAATATGTGAAAGGTTGTAAATTTTATTTGGTCAAGTCTATCAGTGTTAAATTACTATTTTTCTCCATTCCTTTTCAAATGTAGAAAGTTTTTCTGCATCCCTTGTGTTAGTAAACAGCTTTTTGTTTTTTTTTAAAGAATTATTAAATATCATTATCAGCAAAATGACAGCTGCAGCTCTACTTGAAAACTCCTTGGCAGGGGTGGGGGTCTGGTGGGGGATGTTGGATGGGGTTGGAGTAGGGATTGGTTATGGTTTCCAGGCCTG
Source organism: Cabassous unicinctus (assembly GCA_029593785.1). Lineage (NCBI taxonomy): Eukaryota > Metazoa > Chordata > Mammalia > Cingulata > Chlamyphoridae > Cabassous > Cabassous unicinctus. Next base: position 10,493 of record JAQZBX010046954.1, on the reverse strand, counting down.
CTTGGAAGGCTGGGTCCATGTCTAATTGACCTCCATGTTTCAGATGTTCCCATACTGCATTAGCCCCTATTTTCTGAGGTTTTGGGGATGCCAAGTTTGGCACAGCTTTAGAGATGTTGAAGCACCTGGAGAGATTTTGTAGATCAAAAATCCATTTGCATATTACCAGACGAAGCAAAAAAGTTTTTAGATCTGTTGTGAAACTGAAAGAATGCAGCAGTATACTAGTAAGCTTCTCTGTTGTAGCACTTCTAAATGTTGCTTATTAAAATATTTGATCAACAGAAGTTTATGATATGAATAATTTCTCATTTAAAATTTTGTATTAAGAAAGTGTTTGAAAGTATTGAATGCTTCTGAAGCTGGCTAGTAAAATAGGGAATCAATAGATGGATCTGGAACCTGGCAAGAAGACCTCATGGACATCAATGCCCCTAAGATAGCTGTTGGAAGACCCTCATGAGATTTCTGCCATTCAGAATGAGGTTTCTTCCAGAAGCCAGGAGAAGCCCAGGATATTTTCCAGGGACCCTATAATTGGGCCTTCCTGGGGGATTGATGGGTGGTATAATCAATCAAAACAGCAAAGGGCTGGAACTTCTCCCATGCCACTAGCAAAGATGTGGAATAATTAATGGTTTAACAAGCAGGTGCAAAGATCAAATAATTCTCTTCTGAGCCCGTCTTGACTTCTGTGCCCTGCTCTCACCATGTCCCCACTCCATGGATCAACATGCAATTAAAACCTGGGCATTTATAAACTATAATTGGAATTTATAGTCTATAAATCAGCCCTCTTTGTCGCTTTTCAACCCCTTACTCTCTACCAGGGACCTGAGGTCTGTAATTTTCCCCCATTTCTCTTCCCTCCCATGTTAATAAATTACTGGCCTAACACAACATGCTCTTGAAATTCATTTCTGCAGCATAGTCAAGAATCCAAACAAAATCCAGTAATACTTCAACTGATTTTGTCTTCATATTGAACATTGCCTCTGTGGATATTTCAAACTGGGATCCTAATAAAATTGTTAGAAGTTCTGTGTCTGTGGGTTAGATTTCTCACTTGTGGGATTCAGTGTAGGGTGGACTAGCTGGGCTTCAATTGTCAGGGATTTTGGGCCTTTCCCCTTGGGCTACTCATATTCATCAGAGAAGTCTCCCTTGCCTCGGTGGTCTTGGCCACCATGTTCTAGGAAAAGAAGTCTGAGGTCTCAAATATTAGGAAAAATTTCACTTAATCCTCCTTTATTTTCAGTATTCTTCCCCTGCTCTCAACTGTGCTTACTGATCCCCAGCTACCATTATTTGTTTTACCTTCTCCAGAGAATAAAAGTTCAGTCTTCTTCTAAGATGGGGGTGGGGTGGCCTGCAGTGTGGGAAGGGATCCAGCGATTTAATTACTTCTTGAACAGAATTTCAATCAATCTTTTTTTTTTTTTAATTCCTGCATTAACCCCTACTTCTAGATGTACTTGATGTCCATTTTGGAGCCCTTTATTCTGTGATATAACTTGGATTGCATTTCAGCCTCTCTCACAGAAGTTTAGAGTTTAACTTTGTTGATCTCCTAAATCATTTACCAATTGTCATTTGCTTTCCAAGTTCCAACATTTTGTTGTCTTTATCTCCTTTTCTGTTTTGTGTTTCCAGAAGGTTTATGCCCTTAAAAAACTCCCTGTGATTGTCATTTCACTGGATTTTGGAGAGGGAGCTGATGCTAAAGTCTCCATCCAGTCAGTCAACCTTTAACTGGCAGTGTGTCCCCATTTCATAGCATATTGGTTAGCACATGGTAAGTGCCCAATAAATACTTGGTCACATAAAGTATTAACATCATTGCCTTGCCCATCTTTGGTAAAGAAACCATGAGAAGCCTTTTAAACTGGCATCTCCTTGGTTGTATTTACCACATCTCAGCTTGCAGCTCACAAGCCCATCTAAATTACATACTAGGTAACATTGTGCAATGAAAAAAGTTGGAATCTAGGTATGGGACCCACCAATTCATGTGACCTTGGCCAAGCACTTCTGCTCTTGGGACTTTGTCCCCTCTTCTATAAAATGGGAATAAAAATAATGCCTACTTAAAGTGTCTTGTTCAGTGCCTAAAGCTTGGAAACTTTTGTCTTTGTCTTGTGTAAGGGCTCAACATCAAAGCAAGAATTCTTAGAAAACCACTGTCTTATTAAGCTTAAAATTAGTCTTCACACTTGAATTGCAAATTAGTCTCTAATTAATGCCCTTCAGTGCAAAATCTGTCTTTAACCTGACTTGATGCTTAAAGAGAAATAGAAAAATCTTTTTAGCTAAAAGAAGAAACTAACATTTATCAGCAACGTTCTCTGTGTGCCAGCATCTCTCCTCAATCAGACTGGCAGATTCAGAACTTTGGAAGTTATTCACAAATGATTACATTGTCTCTCAGTACTGACTCTGTACTCAGTGACCCACTCTAACACCTACACCTCATCCCTGCCCTACTTCTACCCTGGCTCAACCTCAGAACTGATTTGTTGCAAAGTGCTCGGTAAAGGAACCCAGATGCTAACTCATCTCATTCAGCCTCCAGAGAAGAAATCCAGGCAGCATTCCGAGCGACCAATTCAATTATGCCTAGGTCCACCTGGAGCTCCCCCTATATTAGCCCCATTCCTTCCAGACCTTGCCAGTGCATTTCCAACCACCAGAGGCTGAAGAACCTGCCCATCTCCTCAGCAGGCCCCAAGTGAGGGTGGAACCTGAGCGGATGGAGACTGAAGTTTCAACCCCTGAAGCCTCAGGGCACGGTCCTGGCCCCTCCAAGTGGCTGAGCAGCTGAGAGCTGCCTATGGTAAAGTGACAGAGTGTAGTTGTGTATTGAAGGGATAGGACAGGAGGGTAGTGATATTATTGGGTTGGGGGTGCAGGGTGGAAAGGTGGATAGATTGGGAAAGGTGGGTAAGAAGACCCAGGATACTGGGGAGAGAGTTATAAGAGGGATCAGGTGAACACTTGGCATTTGTGGGTATGAGGTTAAAATATAGAGGTGGGAATGCTTTTGTGGCAAAATGACAAGGAAGGCTCACTGGTTTAGGGTGATGGTTGGGGGGGATTTGGGAAAGGGTACACCTGGAGGAAGGTTCTAGTGAGTGTGTGAGTGTTCATTCTGTCATAATGTGTTATATCAGTGGGTGGAGACCCACATAATGAAGGGAAGGAGCTGTTCTCCCATTTTTGGGAGGACGAATTCATTCAGAAATAGACAGGTGGGGGTCTCTCAAGAGCAAGGACAATTCCTAATAGGGGAGGACAAACCAGTGTGTCAAGACCTCTTGTTCCATGTAACTATGAATCTTGTCTTCCAACGAGTCAAGCCAAGGGTTCATTGTGGGCCCTCAGGGTATGGGGAGGGAGGAACAGATTTGATCAAACAGGGGGTTCTTAGTGGTCAGTGGAAAGGTTCTTCATTAGATTACAGTGATGGACACAGGACGTGGTAAATATCAAAATTTATAAAAGGGTATGGTGTAAAATGTAAATCATACTGTAAACCATTGAAAATGTTTAGTAGCTATGTTTCACTTTTCTATATCAGTTATAACAATGCTACCCTCCACATATAAAAAGGTATTAATATGGGAGGGAGGAAAGGGGGATGAAGTTGGGTATATGAGAGTCTGCTGTATTCTGTGTGTGACTTTGCTGTGACCTAAAAACATCTTTGTAAACAAAATGAAAAATAGCAAGACACTGGGGAATGAGAGGGGGAAGGTGCCGTAGTACAGAGAGGACACTAGATATTGTAGTGATAATAGCCAAAATGTCAAAAAATTTTTTTTTAATATTTTCCATTTTCTAAATATCCCAATCTTTTAATTTTATTTTTATTTTTATTTTTTTAAGTTTTCATGTATTTTATCTCATACATTTAAACTTATCATTATTATTGAATTTTTCTTTTAAATGTATTTGGATATTGTGTTGGCTTCACCTTTAAAGAAGCTTTGGATCATAGAAGGTTTACACCTGGGGTGGGAGAGGATCTTTGGTGGGGGATGTCAAAGATGGGGGGTGCCTGGGAGGAAGTTTGCATGAACATACATATAAGGTATATAAATTTGTTCAAATGTTCATCAGGCACTGTCACAGTGTGTGGAGAATTGCCCAATAAATGAGAGAATACTGAATTCCTATCCTGGAGAGCTCTGCTACATTCTCTAAGGGAGCAGCAACAGTCCCCCAAGTGCAAGGGTAGTTTCTGGCAAAGGAGGATGATCCACTGATGGGCCCTTGTTATTGATGACTAGCCTTATGAGTCTTTGCTTTTGAAATTGAAACTTAGCCTATTGTCATGCGGTGCCTAAGAGTTACCTCCTGAAAGCCTCCTTGTAGGTCAAATGTGGCCTCTCTCTAAGCCAAACTCAGCATATGAATGCATTACCTTTCTCCCAGCATGAGACATGCTTCCTGGTGATAAGCCTCCCTGGCACTGAGAGATTGCTACCAAGTGCCAACTGGCAATGTGACAGGAAAAAGACTTTGAATTAAAGGGGGAAAGGTAAAGACAATGAGTTAAGAATCTTCAAAGTGAGTTGGAAGGTCATCCCAGAGGTAACGCTTATGGACATCTCAGTAGGACCTCATAAACAACCAAACTGGATACCACCCCAAATAGAGGGGCTCCTGAGGGCTCTGGATATACCCAGGTTCTATGTTAGGGCAGATAGCTCCAGAGTTTGCTGTCTTGCCAGTGGGCCCTATTTTGGAGTTTGTGTTCCTGAAAGCAAGAGTTGGACTGAAACATGTCTTCCCTGCACATGGTTCATCTGTCCCTTCTATTCAAACCTATGCTTGGTGCTGGAGTTTGCAGGTGTACACACAGAGACAAGAATCTTTGGGTTTTCCATGTGCCAGTTGGGCCCAGAATCTTGGTATAACAGCAACTCCTACTCTATTGCTCAATGGACTCACCCAGGACACTTGGCAGGGATATGATGATGGGCAATGGCCATCCCAGAGAATGGAGAGAGTCTGCAGCTGCAGGTAGGAAAATATCATCCATAATTCCCATAGGATATAAGCCCCCTCTCAATTGGAGGTGGAGTGGACATCACCATCCCAGACTCTTCAGGATTGGGGGAAGAGCTATGGAATATAGTGGACTTATTGGTATTCTATCATAGACATATTGTGATTCAAGCAATGGAAGACATTACAACATGAATGTGGATCCAGTGGCTACCAGATACTCTGGGGGCAGGGAGAGGGAAAAGCAGTTGCAATAGAGGGGCATTTTTGGGACTTTGGATTTGTCCTAAGTGACATTGCAATGACAGATATAGGCCATTTTATATCATCATATAACATGCAGAACTGAGTGGGAGAGAGTGTGGTCTACAATGTGAACTATGGTCCATGCTTAATTGCAAAGCCCCCAGTTATGTTTAGCCATTGCAGTTGATGTGCCACACTAATGAAGGATGTTTAAGTGGGAGGTTTTAGGAGGTGTGGGAGGTGGGGCATAAGGGAATCCGATATTTTTGTGTAACATTTATGTAATATATGTATCTTTTTTTAAAAATGAAAGGATTAGAAAAAAGATAATGCCTCATCTGTTATGGGAAACATGTCAATAGAGGATTAGCTTTAAATTTAATGGCCAAGAATATCCACATCCAAAAGTACTTATTTCATTTCTGAAATAGGTTTCAAATGACCTACAGAATGTGGATGGAAAGCCAGGACTGTGGAGATTCAAAGGTCATGGGAAAGGTTTAAAATAATATTTATTAAGCATGGGAAACAGAAACGACCTCCAAAATCTAATAAGATTGACTGTAATTTTTGAGAAATATCCCAAATAACCTATTTTCATAGCCCCAGATTCATAGGAGTATTTACTATGTACCTTGGTAAAAGTGTTTCCTCCTGTGAAATGAGAATTTTAACCTGGAAGGGCCTATCTCTGCAGTCAATATTGTTTCTGCAGCCTTAACAGGACAGCTATAGCTTGGAAACCTTAAACAATAGGTAGGAAGACTCAGCAATAGGTACCTGTTGCAGCGAGTTGCAGACACCTAACTCTTAGATTGGAAAGAAAGAGTCATCTTTCTAGACAAAAAGAGTTTTAAATTGAGGATGCCTGGAGGCCAAGATTGAGTATAAATGATCCCTGTGGCCAAAAGCTCCTGATGCTTCTAGAGCCCCAAGATAAATTCAATGACCATTAAATATGATATTTTTATCCTATGAAATGCTAACTTCCTTCTCAGTCTTAATTTCATCTTTGGTAAAATGTTGGTGATATTTTAAACCAACTTTTTACTCTGAGTGATAAAATAAATTGTTACATGTAGACTGCTTTCAAATAAGGTTAAAATCTTTAATTAATGTTTATTTATAATAATAACATATTATTAAGTTATCAGGCCCAGAAGTTCTTTCTGAGTCAAGAGAGTGACTATTCATGACCTCTCTATGAGAAGTATGAAATTTGAGTCTAAAACATTATATCAAATTAGAGAAAATTGAATTCACTTTGAACAGGATTATGTGGAAGTGTGCATTTCCTAATTAAAATATACCAATCACAGATAATAGACCAATCCTTATAGAGGGAGGGGGAATTGTTCACAAATTTTCCAATTTTCTAAGTAGAAGTAAATGACCCTAAATGAATGACTTATTCTTGGAATGAATAATTATAACATGATCAAACATCTCACAAGATTAATTGAGAAAATGGCAATATTACATTGGTAAATTTCCATCTACAGTATCAGAAAATCTGAGTTGGCAATTAAAATAGATATAAAGAATCTTCTCAATAATAATGTCCTAATTTAAACTAAGTAATGCAACAAATATTCTTCATTAACTTAGATATGAAGCATGGAAATAATTTTAATAAAATGGAAAACAAAATCTTTGAAATCATGTAATGCACTCCCAAAGAGCATGGGATAAAAAATATACTCTGTATTCTTGTCTACATATGAAAATTCACTGTCATTGATATGGCTTAAATTATGTTTTAAAGCCTTTTTAATCTGAAATCAAAGAGTCTAACTGATGACAAATTTAAAATGTTGGGGTTAAACTTTTTTGTCTCATCCTCAGCCATCCCAATTCAATTATTTATTTTCTGCTTCTCCCTATTAATTGTCTTCTATGCCATGCTTCAAATGATTTTTACACTGCATTTCTTTTAACTTCTTAAAGTACTTATATTGTTCAATTAGCATTTTCAACAGTACAAAGCAAAGACTTATCTTGCATATATTGGTTTAGCATTTTTTTTTCTCTTTCAAGATGTGATACTTTCAGATGTAAATTTAATGAATAATTGTGGAATACATTCTATCTTCTCTTTCTTCAACATTAAATTTCTTTGGATATATTGCATGTTGAGCATAAAGAAAGTTTGTGTTTAAATATGATCCAATATGAGAGTGCAGGATTATGATTTATAGTTTGAGTTTATACTTTATTCATATTAAAGCTGTTTTGTTTTATATCATGATTGATCTTTGCTTTTCTCTCTGTGTATTGCTAGAATATAAGATGCAAGGAGATAAGAATATTTGTTTTTGTTCAACTGTTCATTTATGGCTGTAAACCCAGACTAATGCTTAATCCAATACTGGTGCTGGAATTTGAGAGGACCCAATAAATAACATCTCTTTAATTCACTGCATTGCTGAATAAAAGAAAAGCAAGTGACTGGTTAATGGATTTCAGATATCATATTTTTAAAAAATGTTTATATTGTCTTTGTTATGTACCTATGCAGTACATTTATTTATTCATCTATTTATTTATTTATTTATTTATTTATTTATTTATTTATTTATTTTAGGAGTTTCCAGGTATTGAACCTGGGACCACATGCATGCAAAGCAGATGCTCAACCACTGAGCTACAACTGCTCTGCATTATGGTTTTATTCATAAGGAGTTACTTAGTATTGTATCTAGAACCTCTTATATGTGAAATGTGCACTCAACCACCGAACTACACCAACTCCACCAGATTTTTTCTGACTGAGATGTTGAGCAATGTGGTTTTGTAATACATTTTAACATTTAATCTCATTTCATGTGTGGAAACAAAGAGATGCCTAACATGGAGCCACAGCCCTTAGCAGACCTGTCAACATAGACGTGGAAGAGCTGGGCAATAATCTTCTGCAGGACAGTTAATGCTTTTAAATATTACAGGAATATTGAGGATGCAGAACACCTGCTTCCTAGTGGCTCTTGAAGAGATCAGGAAGAAGAGCCTAAGCAGTGCACTCACCCACCCTAAAGGCACCAAGAAATTAAGTCACTACATTGGTTTTGCTGAGAATTTGAACAATACTTTTCTGTACAATCTATTTTTCAATGAAATGAGGCATGAGTGATTTCATTACAAACTTTGTTGCATCTCCTCAAGATTGTGTAAGTATGTTCTTTGTAACAAATATATCTCATTTCATGACATACATCGTACTGACTCCATATTGGAGTCCACTTTGAAATGAGTTTGCTTTGACTTCCTTCACTTAATATATGTCATTATCACAGGCAGCATCTGACCAAATAAATTATTTTTTTATGTATGTATAACACCTACATGCAAGAATTTTCTGAATCTATCTCTTGCCATTATTGAGAAAGAATTTATGTGTTGATAATATTATAAGGATTATAATTGGATTCCCCAAAATCTTTCTAGGCATTCACCAGTATCTCATCCAGGTGGGAAAACTTGTTCCCATGATTGACTTTTGAATCTTTTTTTGGGGGGCGGGGTCCTGATGGTAAATATTTATCTTTGAATTTTATAGAGTATGAAGGAAATTTATTAAAGAATTTTTATTTTTAAAGTTTTTTATCCATACAAAGAGTGAGGATTCCAAGACTCTAGAGTTTCTCTTATTTAAATTTTTGTTGAATTAAATTATAAAATTATTTTTATATCATTCACTTTGTTACATTACTAGTAACATTGATTTTTTTTAGTTTTGGGTCAGTTTCCCTAACTTTCTTATATTTTCTACTCATTTAAAAATGGTTTACTTATTTTTCTTCTGTTCTTTTTCAAGGATGTCCTGATGATGGATGTAGGAAGACCAAATATCTGAAAGTAACTTGTTTCTCTCCTTCTTGCTAGGATATAAAGAATTATATGTAAATTAGATGATAATGAAATGAAACCCTCTCTGGTTGCCAAATTCCTTTCTTGTGGATGAGACTATCCTGTTGAAGCAATGAAGTATGAAAGCCATCTTCAACTGGTTGGCTGGGCCTGTGCAGAAAAAGTGACTTGCTGTCCTCACTTCAACTTGCTTAATTAACATAGTAAAATCCCCACCTAGATGTGGTGTTAACTGCCCCTTTTTTAAATTATAAAATGCATGTGCAAGTGTGATTTCCTGAATATACTAATCATACAATTACATAGCTAGCTATGTATGTTTGTACATATGCATAAAAGCTAATGAATAATCAAAGCAAATGCTAACAACTAACTTAGGTATTTAAGAAAGAGTAAAACCACCGCTTGGGGAGTCAGGTCTCAGTCTCTTTAAACCAGCTTTGGCTCACTGCAGAAAAGGCATTTAGCAAAATACAACACACTTTCTTTAAAAAACACCTCAAAAGATAGGAATAGAAGGAAACTTCCTCAATGTGATAAAAGGCATACATGAAAAACCCATACCTAGCATCATATTCAATGGTGAAATCCTCAAAGCTTTCCCTCTAAGATCTGTAACAAGACAAGAATGTCCACTGTCACTGCTCTTATTTACCATTGTATTGGGAGTACTTGCTCAAGGACTTAGGCAAGAAAAAGAATTAAAGTCATCCAAATTGGAAAGGAAGGAATAAATTTTCATTATTTGCAGATGACATGATCCTATACATAGAAAGCCCTGAGAAATCTACAACAAAGCTTCTAGAGCTTATAACTAAGTTCAGTAATGTGACAGGATATAAGATAAATGTGCAAAAAGGTAGCATTTCTCCATACCAATTATGAAGAATCTGAGGGAGAAATTAAGAAAAAATTTCCATTTAGAGGAGTAACCAAAAGAATCAAATACATAGCAATAAACTTAACTTAAAATGTAAAGGAGTTGTATATAGAAAACTGCACAAGATTGTTAAAGGAACTCAAACAACACCTAAATAAAAGGAATAATATTCCCTCTTCATGGATTGGAAAACTAAACATCATTAAGATGTCTGTCCAACCTAAATTGATTTACAGATTGAATGCAATCCCAATGAAAACTATAACAGTGTTTTTTAGTGAATTAGAAAAGCTAAGTATCATATTTTTGGGAAAGGAAAAGGGCCCCAAATAGCCAAAGACATATAGAAAAATATAAATTGAGGAATCACACTACCTGACTTTAAAACATATTTCAAAGTTATAGTGTTTAAAACTGTTATATTAACACAAACACAGACTTACTGAACAATGGAACTGAATTGAGAATTTTGGTACAGATGCTCAAATAT
>JAQZBX010046953.1:0-20602 GCA_029593785.1 Cabassous unicinctus | reverse complement strand
TAAAAATGGATAAAAGTAAATAAATAAATCCTTAAAAAAATGTATAGGGGAGGAAGATACAGACTATAGTTAATAGAAATACTTTGACGATGCTTTTTCATGATTTGTTAACAAACGTTTCACAGCAATGCAGGGTGTTTGTGGGGGTTGATGTGTGGGAGCCCTGTATGATGTTATGCATGTTTGTTTTGTAAGTTCACGATGTTTACTGAACACTTATAGTTTATGTATGGTCATGTATGAATGACACACTACAATAAATTGTTTAAAAAAATTACAGGAAAGGTTTTATTTATCAAAGAATGGAACCCAAAAGCCATAGGGGGAGATATTCTTAAATTTAAATTAAGTATCATAAACATAAAAAAAACAAATTAATGAAAAAAAGTAGATGGTCAGGCCCCACAACCCGGCTAATTAAATGAAGTCAAATAGAATGCCCAGGTGGTTCAACAGGAACCAAGTTTGAGAACCACAACAGAGTACTGAAGTATACTGGTGAGAGGAGCGACCACGTCTGTTTGGTTTACCTCTATATTCCCATACATAGTGCAGAAGCTGGCACTCAACAAATATTTGTTGAATGAATAAATGAACCAAGAATGAAAATAAAAAACATAAGCTTCTTTTCAAAACATGTATCATACAGTATTAAAATAAAATTTCTAGGTGGGGATAAAATAATCACAACATATATAACAAAGAATTAATATCAAGAATAGCCAAAGACATTCGGTAAATCAACAAGAAACATAAAACTTAACTCCCTAGCAAAGTGCCTTAGAAATTAAGAAGACACAAACTCACAAATTACCAGGAAAACTCAAATGAAAACAATGAGATATTTTCACCCCCCGGGTTGGCAATAATTTTAAAAAGAATGGAAATAATCCAGTGCTTTTGATATGGCGAGGAAATTAATATTCACACACAGGAATGTAAACCAATGCAGACTCTTGGAAGATAAGTTGGCAATATCAAAATTTTAAATATTTGTGGCTGTACAAAATAGATTTTTCCCTTTTCAATTGATTGTTAAAATCTTAAACACACCAATCTACTGCCAGGCATCCCTCCTATGTGGCAAAGCACAGCCGTTAATGGAAAGTTCATTAGCCTAATACAACCTCTTCCTACCCACTGGTGAGAGATAGAAGTGGCAAGGAATGCAGATAAGTGACACCACTCTCTTCTAATGAATCAGATATTCTGCTGGGGGTAGAGTGTGGTTGGTGGGCAGTTTATCTCTTCCCTTATCCCCTTCCATATTCTCCAAATTCCTCCTGGGGTAAAATACACAAATCGAGCCAGAATAACTGGCAATGCAAGTAAAAGCCAAGAATTGGGAAGTTTGTTACGTTGCTTTACTTTGGTTTTCTGTTCTGTTTTTTTAGCATAAAATAACTGGCAATGGAACAAGCACTCTTGTAGTTATTTGGCCCAGTATAGGCACTTTTCATTTGTCCCTAGTCTGTATTCTAATAAGTTGGAAGCCCTCAGAGACAAGAGACAGGGAAATAAAAGCTCACAATTTAAAACACAATAGAGAACTCAAGATAAAAGCTAAGAGAAATGGTGAGCATTGGGAAGTGGAGAAGAAGCAAAGGCATTTAAGGGACAATATATCCTCTGGGAAAAAAGGAAAGAGGGAGAAATTCAGAAAGCCTAGAATCAGGGAGGATGCATGAGCAGCCCAAAGGTCAAAAAGAAAAATCTTCAGGGCCCATCTATGTTAAGACCAGATCAACATTTGTTCATCTATTTGTGGCACACAATTTTTTTTCCTGGAGTACGAAGCATCTCAAGACATAGTGCCCTAAAACAAAAATCTCTTATTTCGTTTTCAATTCAGGTGACTGCAATTTGGGCTGGGCTCAGCTGGATGGTTTTTCTGGTTTCATGTGTATTTACTCATGCCTCAGTGGTCAGCTGCTAGGTCATCTGAAGGGGCTGGCTGGACTTAGGTGGCTTCAGCTTAGATGGATCACCCCTTCTCTATGTGATCTCTCATTTTCCAGTGAGCTAGCTCAAGCTAGTTCACATAAGAGCTGGGTAGGGTTCTATGAGAACAAGCAGAAGTGACTGCAAGGCTTCTTGGTGCCTAGGCTTGGAACTGGCACGGCATGACTTCGACTGCATTTATTGGTTGAAGCAAATTACAAGGTCAGCCTAGATGCAAAGGGTGGGGAAATTGTTAGGAAGAACTGCAATATCTTATTACACACGGGTGTTGATACAGGGACAGGGATTATTTTGACCATTTTTACAATAAATCTACTACCTAATTCCATCAGTCAACCAAGAAGCAGAACCCAAATTTCTATCCTGTATCCAAGACTATCCTAGGAACTGTAAAACACACAAAAGCCTAAAAATACAGTTATTTTGTTCTTTGTTGGCAAGTGTCAGCATATTTTCTGTGCAAGTTCTTCTCTTTGTATCCATGGGAAAAAAATAAGTTTGAGATTTAAAGCTGCTGCAAATGTTTCTCTTCTACATAATTTACTTCACACAGCTCTGACCTTGGAGCTGGAGAAAAAGAAAGAATAACTCAGTTGTTGCCTCTCTGTGTCTAAATCTATGGGTAAACGCAGATGTGAAACGTGCCTGTGAAACACAGATGAAGAAAGGATCTATTCTCCTTTAATAAGATGATGATGTGATTTGGACTTTAAAGATGAACAAAAACTTGTCAGACTATGAAAGTCAGGAAAGGTAGTTCAGAGAGAGAGAGAGAGAGAGAGAGAGAGAGAGGAGAGAATATCATGGCCAACAATAAGGAAGTGCATTAGTGCAAAACATACTCAGGAAAATCTAAGTTATCCAGTGTGAAAGGCTCAGCTTGAAGAGTATATACGTGGGTGGGGGGAGAGAATGTCTGTAGTCTCATCTAGAGCAGAGCATAGTAATCCTCCCACCAGATGCAAAAGTATACAAACCCCTGTTTTCTTAATGGCATAATTCATGTCTAAGACACTATTAAAATTAAAAATTCTAGCAGAATGCCCCGATTTCCATGAAGCCAGAAACTTTATTGTCACATTGTTGTATTTACCAATCATGCACGGCCTTCGTCAGCAGAAATGGGAAGTTTGTTTTCCTTACATTTGCCTCTCAATTTTAGGTATCCCAAAATTGAATTACCAGCCCCACGTTGGGATGAGACTCTTTTATAGCACTTCCAACACTGTCACTTCATGCCAAAGCTATTTTTCCCTAGAGACTTGTTTTTGGTATAAAATTGGATTCTGGCACAGTCTTGATTCTTATTGACAAGTTTCTTTGTTTACTGTTATTCATCCTTAAGATGTTGCCTCATTAAAGACTGAAAGGTTAACAACTGCACCCTGTTTGCCTCGAGTAAATCATACTTAATTTTCTGGAGCTCATTGCAAGCAATCTGCTCCAAAAGAGCTAATTAGAGCTGAGAATACAAAATGTGAGACGACGGCACAGTCTGCATAGCCTCACATGCAGGTTTCATTTTCTCCCTCAAATCAACAGAGTGATTCTGTGTAAGTCATTCTCCTTTATTCTTGAAGGAAAATGTCTGCTGAAGATGGGAATCCATGCACTCTGGCATTCTGATGTCGACGATGGTGGCAGTGGCAAGATGTGGACCATAAAATGTATGGCATTTTAAATGAGCCAGCTTCCTAGAGCTTTGCTAATGGTTACTGGCAGACTCATAAAAAGGCTGGAACTGCCATTCATTTGATTAGGAGCTGCAGAGCAAGGTTTCTAAGTGCAGCTCAGTTAGGGACATTCTGCTTTGCCTCTACTTCTGTGTGTGTGTGTGTTTATGTGTATGCAGGTTCATGTATATTTAGAAGGAAGAAAAGGAATTGTCAATAGGAAAATGTAGTTATTGTCTCATGTGCCAGCTAAATTTAGCTGCATAACAGAACATCCCAAAATTTACTAGCTTCACACAACACTTAGTGCACTTATTTTGTGGGTTGAATAGCTAATTGTACAGATCTGAACCTGGCTTAGCTGATCTAAATCAAACCTACTCATGTGATTGCCATCAGCTACTGGGTGTGCTGGAAGCTGGGCTCAGCTGGGATGGCTCATCTCTGATCATATGGTCTTTCATCCTGCTGCAGGCTACCCTGAGCCTATTAGCTTGGTGCCTCAGCGGGGTTCCAAGAAGCATGTAAAGATTCTTGGCCTAGAGTTGGATTTGGCATAGCATCACATCCAGTGCATTAAAATGGCCAACAAGTCCCACAGTCAGCCTAGATTTAAACAGTGGACAAATAGACTTCATTTCTTGTGGGCAGAAGTTACAATCTCACTGAAAAAGAGCATAGATATAGAGGATGAAGAATTTGGGTCATAGTTTTCCATCTACCACAAGTCATAAGGGAATAACACACCTTATAAAATTTCATAAGATAAATCAAATTATGTGTTCTTTAGTTATTTTTGTAAGAGGGTATGTTGGGTTTGTGTTGGGATAGAATATAGGGTGGGTTGATTTTCCATCCTCTTCTCTTGCTTGTTCTTGTGTTTTTGGTTTAGGAAGCATTTTTTTTTTTTTATAAATTCCATAATGTACCAAATTTTGTCAGACACCTATTAGAAAAGTTTAAATGTGAATACAGAAGTTTATCTCCACCAAATAATAATAAACCTCTTTTTGTACTCCATCAGATATAGAAATAGTTCAGGAAAACAGGTAAGTACAGTGAAGTGAGATAAGACATATATATGCATGAGCAGCCACAAAGACAGGGTCAGTCTCACCCTCTTTATGACAATAGGTAAAGTAGCAGTGGGATCCCAAAGAGTTTTGGTCCCAGGGGTTCCAAAAGAATGTGGAAGAACAGCTAAAAGCCAGCATCATGAAAAAGCCTTGACAAATCATAGGAAATTCACCATTCAAGATTTAGGTCACTCAAAGGATTATGAGTTTCACTTTGAAAATAAGGAAAGAGATCTTTGGTCATGGTAAACTTTGAACAAAGCATCCTGGCACAATGGGAAAAAATAGGACACCAGTTTCAGAATCAAAATAGGTACATTTTATTGGTTCTAATTCCAGGTAAAATGGAGTAATGACACTCTACCTGGACAGAATGCATGGAGAATCTACTTAAGAACTCTGAAAGTAAGACTAGGAGTCAAATTGAGAAGGAAGACAATTTTTCAAAGTACTACTGAACCATCAGTGAATTTGCCTTTTTCCTTCCTCTGGTATTCCATGGCCTGGATTCAGTGAAGCCCCAAACCCAGAACTAGACATCAATGTAAACAGAGAGAACTTCAAACAAAGTTCTCTAATTTCAGCTAAAGGATATATATATATATATACACATACACATATATGCACACACACACATTTTTTTTTTTTTTATCTTTTCTCTCCAGTCCCCCACACCCTAGTTCCTATGCAAACATGCCATGGTGGCTGTGGCGACAGTGGCTCCAGTAGCAATGGGGTACTGCGGGCATCAATAGCATTAAGGGAGGGGAAACTTCCTCAACAATATAAGGAGTTGTGGTCCCAAGAGTGAGGCAAAATACTGTTTTGTTTTGTTGTTTTTTTTCTCCCTCTGGTTTCCCATCTCTTGGCCATGGAAACAGGTGAAGTCATGGAGAAATTCACAACAAAACAGTCTAAGTAGAGCCCTAGCTTTCTGGCTGAAGAATTGAAAAGGAGAGACCTAGGAAGCCAGGCATTACAGAGAAGATCACATAAAGGCAGGGGATCAGGAAAGTGACACGATGAAGCTGTTAAAGAACTTCTTCGCTCACACTCAAGATGGACATGTGTGTATCTGATTTTAAACAGCACACCAAAGACACTGAAAACTGAACTAAGAAAAAAGCCACCAGCTGGTTCTTAGACTGGCATTTGAAGGTAAAGGAATGGGGCAAAGCCAAAGAACTCTATAAAGGCTTTGAAAAAGGGACCAATATTTAAATTATACCCAGAGAAGGCTGCTCAGAACTTGTGGTTTGAACCCAGCCAGGTAAAAAAATCAACATCTCCTTAAGATGTTGAATCTTATGATTCAAGAATCTAGATCAAAATCTTGTGATATAATATTCAAAAGGTCCAAGACACAATTCAAAATTACATGTCTTAGGAAAACCCAGAAAAATATCTCAACTCATGTGGGTAATGACAATTAACAAATGCCTACTAGAAATGGCAAGATGATGAAATTATTCAACAAAAACATTAAAGTGGCTATTATAAAAATGTCTAACTAAAAATCAGAGAAATATAGAAAATCTTAGCAAAGAAATAAGAGATATAAAGCAGAATGAAATGGAAATTTTAGAACTGAAAAATACAATAGCTTAAATAAAAATCTCACTGAATGGATCCAATTAGCAGAACGTTAATGATAAAGAGTCGGTGATTTGAAGATAGATAAAAAATTATCCAGTATAAACAACTGAGAGGAAAAAAAAACTGAAAAAAATTAACAGAGTCTTACAGACATTTGGGACATTATCAAAAGGTTAAACAGTCATGTCATGGGTGTTTCAGAAGACTAGAGAGAGAGAAAGTTCTTTGAGGAAATAGAGGGTGAAAACTCCCAAATTTTGGAAATATATGAACTAACAAATTCCATAAACTCAGAAAACTCAAACACAAAATAACACAAAGAAATTCAAACCCAGACACATCATAATCAAACTGCTGAAAGTTAAAAACAAATAAAAATTCTAGAAATATTGCAGAAAAAAATGTACTACTTTTAGGTGCAAAATGATTCAAATGAGTGCAAAATTCTCATAAAAACCATGGGATTCAGGAAAAAAGTAATATAACATTTGAAAAGTGCAGAAAGAAAAGAACTGTTGACCTAGAATTATCTTTAAGAATAAAAGTGAAATAAATACATTCTTGGATGAATTAAAACTAAGAGATTTCATTGCTACAGAACTACTCTCAAAAGAATGACCAAAGGAATTTATTCAAAAAGAAGGAAAATGACATAAGAAGGAAACTAGAAACATCAGGAATGAAAGAAGAAAAATTCAAATGGTAAATATCTGAATAAATATAATTTTAAACTACTTTAATCCCCTGGAGTTTT
Organism: Cabassous unicinctus; assembly: GCA_029593785.1. Lineage (NCBI taxonomy): Eukaryota > Metazoa > Chordata > Mammalia > Cingulata > Chlamyphoridae > Cabassous > Cabassous unicinctus. Next base: position 13,541 of record JAQZBX010046953.1, on the reverse strand, counting down.
TAAAATATGTTTAACAGTTGAGAGCAAAATCTATAAAATTGTCTGATAGGGTTTTCAAAGTCAGTAGAATATGAGAGAAAGCCTCAAACTAAAGAGTGGAAGGTAAAGGAATTATATTGTAGTAAGGTCTCCATATTCCACTTGAAGTAATAAAATATTGATTCCACATAGGCTGGGTAAAGTTCAATATGTGTATTGTAATCCTTAGAGTAGCCACTAACAAAATAAAACCGAACAAAAGCAATATGAATAAAAACAAAATACATAAATTAAAATGGAATAATAAAAAATGCTCAAGTAACCCCAAAGAAAGCAGGAAGGGGGAAGCAGAGGCATGAAAAATAGAGATAGCAAGCAGGAAAAAAAATTTGCTCTAAATTCAAACAAATTAATAAATACATTAAATTTTAATTGTTGTGGTTAAATTTAACCACAACAATTAAAGACAGAGGACAGAGAATGTCAGAATTCATTAAATAAATATACGTCCCAAGTATATTCTGTCTATATGAATCTCTCTTCAAATACATAAGTAGGTTGAAGCTAATTAAGTAGATAAGTATATACCATGTGAAAGCAAATACAAAGAAAGCTGGGTGGCTATGTTATAGATAAGGAAATTTAGAGGTAAAAACATTTACCAGAAATAAAGAAGGATATTACATAACAATGAAAGCATCAATTCACCAAGAAGATATAAAAATCTTATATGTGCATGCACCAGAGCTTCAAAATACATGAAGCAGAAACTGAAAGAACTGAAAAGAGAATTAGACAAACCCATAATATATTTGGAGATTTCAACACTACTCCTTCTGCAGGGAAGACTAATCAACACAACTAATAAACAAAAAATCAGCCAGGATATAAAAATACTGAACAAACTGTTCAAAAAATTGGATCTACTTGACATTTATGGAACACTCCATTCAACAATAACAGAACACATTTTTTTTCAAATGCATCTTGAGCCGTTACCAAAATAGATCATATCATGGGTTCTAAAACAAATTGACAAATTTAAAAGGATTGAAATCATTGCAGAGTATGTTCTCTCACCAAATGGATTTAAACTAGAAATTAATAACAGGAAGATAATGGAAAGTTCTCCAAACACTTGAAAATGAAACAACACACTTTAAAATAATCCATGTGTCCAAGAGGAAGACTTGAGAAAAGTAGAAAATATTGTTGCTACAATGAAAATGAAAACATCATATATCAGAATTTGTGGGATGCAACTTAGTCCTTACAGGGAAATCAATAATATTAAATTTCTTTTATAAAAAATATAGGTCCCAAATCAATAATCTAAGCTCCTTACTTAAGAAAGTAGAAAAAGAAAAGCAAAATAAATCTAAATTAAGTAGAAAGGAGAAATAATAAAGAGAAGAAATTAATAAAATGGAAAATCAATAGAGAAATTTGATGAACTCAAAAGCTGTTTCTCTGAAAGGGGCAATGAAATTATATTTACAAACCTCTAGCAAGATTGACCATAGAGAGAGAGAGCGATTAACAGAAACCAGAATGAAAAAGGAGATATCACTAAGGACACCACAGATATTAAAAGGAACATAATAGAATTCTACAAACAATTTTACTTACATAAATTCAACAATTTAAAAGAGACCAATCCTTCAAAACCCAAAAACTACCAAAAATCATCTAGAGAAACTGAATAGACATTTATCTATTAAAGAAATTCAATTCATGGTCAAAAACCTGAAAAAGACAACCCCAGGCCCACATGGATTTACTGGCGAATTCTAAAGAAGAAACAACATCAATTTTAAACAAACACTTCTGGAAAATAAAAGAGATTAATCTACAGATGTAATGCAAATCCAATCGAAATCCTCCCAGTAGTTTTGTAGATAGAGACAGGTATATTCTAAAATGTGTATAAAAAGCAAAGAACTAGAATAGACAAAACAAAAATTCTTTTTTTAAAGAAAGAATCAAGGCACCCATTTTTAGCACTTAGCCTAATGAGACAGTAATAAAGGCAGTGTGCCAGTGGTGAGGAATAAACACATAGGTCAAAGGAACACAATAGAAATCCATAAATAGACCCATATACATATGATAATTGATTTTTTTACAAATATGCACAGGCAATTCATTGGAGAAAAGAGAGTATTTTCAACAAATGGTATTAGAACAATTGAGCATCCATAAACAAAAGAAAGTAAAGTTCAACCTAAACCTCAAAACTTTAACAAAAATTTCACTCAAAAAGGACCATATATCTAAATGTAAACCATATAAAAGTTTTAGAAAAAAACAGGAGAAAATTTTTATGACATGACACCAATTAAAGATACAAACTGATAAAGTGGACTTCATCAAAATTTAAAACTTGTGTTATTAACCATATTAAGAAAATGAAAGACCATATTAAGAAAATGAAGACCATATTAAGAAAATGAAGCCACACGCCACAGATGGGAGGAAAATATTTGTAAACCATATTTCTGACAAAGGACAGATATGCATAATATATAAGGAATTCTCAAAACTCAATAGTAAGATAAAACCAATTTGAAAAATGAACAAGAGGTTTGAATAGACTTTTCACTGAAGAGGATACATGGAAGGCAAGAGAGAAAATGAAAAAATGCTCAACATCAACAGCCATTAGAAAAATGCAAGTTAAATTCATGATGATATACTGCTATACATCAATTAGAGAGGCAACAAATAAACAAAAGTAAACTGTCAATGTCAAATTCTGTTAGAGATGCAAAGCAATTGAATCTCGCATAGTGCTGACAGCATTGAAAAATGGTACAGCCTCTATAGAAAATAGTTTGGATGTTTCTTATAAAGTTAAATATTCATTTACCATATGACCCAGCAATTCTACTCCTAGGTATTTACCTGAAAGAAATAACTTACTTTCATGCCAAATAAAATAAGAGAGGGGAGGCATTTCCTTGTGTGTTTGTCTGTTTTTTATTTATTATTATTATTGAAATAACGAGAATGCTTTAATAATGTTTGAAGTGATGATCACACAACTATGTGATTATACCAAATACCATTGATTGTACACTTTGGATAAATTGTATGCTTTATTAATATGTATCAATAAAATTGATTTGTTTAAAAAAATAAGGTGGGTTGGGAGAAAAATACACCAAATGTAAGATATGGACTACAGTTAGTAATAATATTTTGACGATGCTCTTGCATAGTTTGTAACAAACGTATTACAACAATGCAAGGTGTTTGTGGCAGGGTGATGTACGGGAGCCCTGTATGATGTTATGCATGTTTATTTTGTAAGTTCACAACTTTTACTATACACCTATTGTTTACATATGTTCATGTATGAAAGTTATACATTAATAAAAAATATATTAAAAATACTTGCAATAAAAAGGAATAAACTATTGATGCAACAACTTGAATGAATCATAAAATAGTCTGAAAAGATTGCATACTGTATAATCCCATTCATATGACATTCTTGAAAACCAAAATCATAGCAAAGAAGAAAAAAACAGTGTTTGCCAGAGGTCGGGGTGGAGGGAGAATTAGACTAAAAAGATAGTACAAGGAAGTTTTTCTGGGATGTCATCCTGATTGTGGTGGTAGGTACACAAATATATATACATGCAAAAATTCATAGAACTGTATGCCGAAAAAGTCTATAAATTGATTTAAAAAAATAAAATTGAAATATATACATGCCTGTATATATTTCATGTAATTTCAAAAATGGTTTTAAGTGAATTTCTTTTGTATCTCTAATATAGTGCTACTAAATTATGTCTTGGCTTGTCAATACACATCTTGAACTTGTCTTCTCTTTTTCTCTATAAATATAGACCCCCCAAAAAAATTTTTTTAACAAATTGGTGCCTTTAGTTTAAATGAACTAAGAAGTCCAAAGATTTGGACAAGGTGCTAGGGAAGATACTCAGGAACTGAGTATTAAAATGAGAAAACATATAACTCTTTCTAGGTCAGTGCCTGGCACAGAATAGCCTCCAAGAACCAGAGAATGAGGGTCTTTCCATATATAACTCAGCATGGAAGATATTGATGTTCTGTTTTAACAGATGGAGAAACAGACTCAGAGAGCTGAATAGAATTGAATATTGTGCAAGACACAGAATTGGAATTCAAATGCAGGCCTCTCTAATTCCAATGTTTTTGCTCTTTTTATTGAAGAAGGGAATTTCCTTTTATGCTTTAGGCCAACAATATGATACATTTTTTGTCTGAATTATATGGTATTTCCTGCAAATTCAGATCAGAGCATTTTCTGGAAGATACTGATGAAGTTTTAAAGGGACAGAGGCTATTTGGATATGTGGGCAGAATCATAAAACATCCCTCTCATGTTTCAATTTGGAGGAGGGTATTGAATGCAGGGGTGGGGTCAGCACAATCAATATTACTCTAAGTTGCAAAATTCTTGACTCTATGCCTAGGATCAGCTGTTTTTTACCAACTGCATTTTAGTGTAAACTTGAGAAACCTAAGAGGAGGGAGATTCCTTTTGCTCTCCTGGGCCAAGAATCAATCTAAGTGCTCCACTGGACAGAAGACAAAAAGGCTTTTCTGAAATAAATCTTTAAACTTTTCTCTCTGAGAATCACTACCACTAGGGACCCTTCAGAACAGAATAAAGCTGTCTGTCTAAAATGGTCCATATATTACCTGCAGGAAACCAGCACAGAAGAGCATCAGAGGAGTCTAGTCATATTAGACAATGAAGCATTGCAGATTATTCTTGGCTTGTTCTTTTCTCTTATTATAAAATAATACATGGTCATTATATAACATTTTGAAAATACTAAAAGCAAGAAAAAGAAAAGAGAAATTTCTTATCATCCTACCAATTGGAGATGCTTCCTTTCAACCTTCTCTTTACAAAATTTTACAAATTGTGATTACAAAATATTATAAAATTTCCTATCTAGCTTAATCACTTAACATGACAGGGTAGCATATTCTCACACTCTTAAATAGTCTCTAAGAGTAGGATTTTTTTTTCAGTGACTCCTGTAGTATTTTCATCATATGAATGCTTCCTAATATTTTCCATTTCCCTACTAATTACTCATTGTTTAATACTAATATTTTGCTATTAAAAATAAGAGTTGAAGTAACAGCATTAATCATAAAACATTGAGTGGATTTCTTATTGTACTCTACAGGTAAATTCCAAGAAGTGGGATTATTTAACATGATGATATCTATTGCCAAATTGTACATCAGAACATGTTGCAATTCATAGGTCAGTAAGTATAGTATAAGAAAATAAACATTTTTCAAAACTCTAGCTAAGAATGGACATTTTTTACTGTTATGATATTTTTCTATTACTAATAGCAATTACCATTTTTTCATAAAATTAGCAAGATTTCTCATGTTTTCTCAAGGATGAGAAAATGAATTTTGATGAGGAGGGAAGTGAGCCATTGTTAATTGTATGAAGTTAGAGGAACCAAACAATTAGGGAGTCTCAGATAAATTTAAACTATAGGATAAGGTCAGATAGTGGACTGGGGCTACTCCAAAGGAACTGTCATATATTTTATTATAAAAATATGACCATTATTGCAAGATCAGGCCATTTTAAGTTTCATCAAAATTTATAAAAATGTATGGTCCAAAATGTAAATCATAATGTAAACCATAGACTGTGGTTCGTAGCAATACTTCAATATTTGTATGTCAATTGTAACAAATGTATCATCCACATGTAAAATGTTATTAATAGGGGACAGGGGGAAAGGGGGAGGGCATTGGGTATATGGGAATCCCCTATATTCTCTACATGACTTTTCAGTAAACTAAAGCTTCTTTGAAGATAAAAAGAAAAAAATAAGACACTGGGGGAATATACAGAAGAAAATGTCACTGTACATATAAGATCTTGCAGTGATGAAAGACAATGTCTAAAAAATTTTTTTATTATTTTAAATTTTTTGTATTTTGTTATTTTTAGAACTATCATTATTATTTCATTTTCTTATTGTTTTTATTTGATTATTTTCTTGGCTTCATCTTTGGAGAGGTTATGGATCACAGAAGGGTCACAACTGTGGCAAGGGAGGATCATTGGTGAGGGGTGTTGGTGATGGGGGGATGCCTGGGATGGGTTTCATCTGGGGTATGCCTCTAAGGCATATGAATGTGTTCAAGTGTTCATGGGGCATGTCACGGTGGGTGAAGAGCCACACAATAACCAAAAGAATATCAAATCCCCATCCTGGGGAGTTCTGCTACATTCTCTAATAGCAAGTACAGGGGCAGTGCCTAGTGAAGAAGGATGGGCCATTGTCCTAGGCCCTTGATATTGATGATTGTACTTATGAAACTTTTCTTTTGAAATTGAAACTTAGCCTAGTATTATATGTTGCCTAAGAGTTATATCCTGAGGGCCTCCTTTAAGCCAAACTCAACATATAAACATACTACCTTCCCCCTGGTGTGGGACATGACTCCTGGGGGTGGGCCTCCCTGGCACCAAGGGATTATTACCAAGCACCAACCAGCAATACACCTGGAAAAAGACCTTGACCATAAGAGGGAAATGGAAAATACAAATGGGGTTTTATGGCCGAGAGATTTCAAAGTGAGTTGGGAGGTCATTCCAGAGCTTATGCTTATGCACATCACAGCAGGATGTCATTAACTGCCACAATAAATACTGTCTCAAATAGTGAGACTCATGAGGGCTCTAGAGACATCCAGACACTATAGGGAAGGCAGTTAGCTCAGGAGTTTGGCACCCTGCCAGTGGGCCTTACCTTGGAATTTATGCTCCCCAGTGTGACAGAGTTGGACTCATTTGTGGTTTCCCCATACATGACTCTTCAGCCCCTTCTATTTGAACCTAAAGTCAGCATTATACTTGATAGGTGTATGTCCAAGAGACTTAAATCTTTGGTCTATCCATATGCTAGTTGGGCCCTGAATCTCAACAGAGATGCAACACCTACTCTACATTTCATTAGACTCACCCAGGACAACTAACAAGGTGGTGATGGTGGACAACGCCCATCCCAAGTAACAGAGTGTGTCTGGAACTGCAAGCAAGATAGTCCCCATCCATTTGCCCCATGGGATCTAAGCTCCCTCTCAATTAGAGACAGAGTTGGCATCACCATCCCAAAATCCTCAAGATTGGGGAATGAACAATGGACTAAAGTAGACTTACTATTTTTCTACTATAGACCTATTGCCATTCTAGCAATGGAAGAACTTTTATCATTGATGTGAAGGCAGTGGCCACTGGAGGTTCTGAGGGGATGGAAAGGTAAAAATAGGTGTAATATGGGGGCATTTCCAGGACATTGGAATTGTCCTGCATGATGTTGCAATGACAGAAACAAACCATTATATATTTTGTTATAACTTACAATATTGCACAGGACAGGGGGTAAACTAAATGTAAACTATAATCCACGGTTATTGGCAATGCTTCAATATGTGTTCATCAATTGTAACAAATATACCACACTAATGAAGGATGATATTAATGTGGGAAAGTGTGGGAGGGGAGGAAGGGGGGCATTTGGGAATCCGCTATATTATTTATGTAATATTTATGTAATCTAAAGTGTTTTTTTTAATTAATAAAATAAAATAAATAAATGTGAAATAAATTTGTGAGGCAAAAGAGATAGGGTTAAATTGCATCTTTCAGTGCACATTATTCCCCTGGGTAGACTGGAAATGTTAAACTATATAGAATGGAGAGTCAGGACAAAGGGAAATTTGTAGCTCAAAACCAGAGAAATAGAGGCTTTGACTAAATTGCAACAACTGAAGAAAAAGCTACCTTCTTCATTGCATTGACAATTCTATTCCAAAGTTGCCTATAACCTCCCAATTGTTGAATTACATTATTTCCCATTTTCATCTCACTTGACCTCTCTATAGCTTTTGACACTATTGATCAATGCCTCCTTCTTGAAATTCCCCCATCCTTTGTCTTCTGTGAAATCACTCTCTCTTGTTTCTCTTTCCACCTATCCTATCACTTCTGCTCAATCCCTGTCTAAGCTATGTTTCCCCACAAAGGCAGAGCCTGAGGAAGAACTTGTGTCTAAAGTTCATTCAGTAGAAGGTCCAGAAAAAAGGAGTGATAACAAGAGTGAGGGAAGGAGGAAAAAAATAAAAATAAAAAAAGTTGCATTATTTAAGTTACTGCTATGGGCAACTGGGCTCAATTCCATTGAGAGTATCTGATTTATAGGGCCATACCAGACTCCAACTATCTTAAATTAGGTTCCTTCCAAAAGCAAAGCCAGAAACAAGGATTGGGGGTTAGTTATTTTATTAAAGAGTTATCCCAGGATATAGGAATGAGGGACCAGAGAAACTGAGGGAAGGAGAAAAACCCAATATAAAGGCATAGTATTGAGGTCACCATTGAAGGTAACTGGTGCTTGATCAGATCTGCAGTTTTCTATTGAATGCCTCTTAGTATTGTACACTTGAGGATTGACCAGGAGACATACTTAACTATCAACTTCCTTCCCACTACAAATTTGTTGAGGGCCGCCCCTGGGGTCATTAATTCCTTGGCATTTCCAGTCTGTGCATGCATGCTTGACTACTGCACTTCTACCAGTGTCCAGGAAGTGTTAGAAAAGCTGGGGCATAAAGTGGCAGATGCTGAAGGTGAAATGCTGTCACCAGTCCATCAAAGCCCACTAGGAACTGTCTTCTAGGGCAAAGCTGAAATCAGAATTGAGAATGAGAGGATGGGAGTCAGGGCCTCAGAGTATCAGTATCTGATACTGCCCTCTATATATGTTCTCCTTCCTTCATTCACCAGCCAATCAATGCTAGTGTCTAAGATTCTTCCCATGGTCCAGTCCTCTTCTCACTCTGCAGCAGCGTTTCCAAAAATGTAACCTTTGACCCTCTGCACCAGAATTATCTTGATTCTTTTTAAATATGCAGATTCCTGAGCTTTATCTAACATATACAGAGTTGTAGTACAGAGTTGGGATTGGGGGATTTGGCAGAAATCTGCATGCTTAACAAGTTCTTCATGATTCTTTTGTACAATGAAGCTTGACAATCAATACTGACACCATCTTGCTGGGCAAACTCAATCAGTCCAATGGCTTCAATCACAACCAAGGAATAAAAGTTCTGCAGCCCACACTTATCCATAAACACCTGAGAGATTTTTCCTGGGTCACCTCTACCCTGGACAGAACTATTTAATTAAGAACCTCTTCCTCTGTAATGGGGACATATGATTAATAATGCTATACTGTAATTTTTTGCTTGAATATATATCTATTTCTGTTGATCTTCTGCAAGCTGATAGGGTTGAACTAATTCCCCCTTGAAAGTGGAAAAGGAAATATTTCTTTCCAAATGATTATGATGACATACCCATCAGCTCACAATCTTTTTGCCTTTGAAACGTGGATGGTAAAAGTGATCTAGAAAAGGCCACTGATTGCACGTGGGCAGTCACAAAAAAAGAGTCTGAAACAATGGGTTTATTTTAATTCTTGGGTTTTGGTCACTGGGGTAATGACTGGCTGAGGTCATCCCACTTTCCACTTGCTATTCTGCCAGGTTCTGAATCTCTGCCTACTTTCTCCAGCCCCAAACATATCTTGTCCTCCAGGGAGGGCTAGCCTACTACCAGATAAGGCCTTTGGCATGTTTTCTTGATGCTTTTACACCCTGGGGTTTGCTATCACTATCCCCTGCTTTCTGATAGGGAAGGCAGCAGGATGATACCCATGTGAATTCTGGTCTAACTGATATCTCTTACATACATATATGATTCATTAATTAGACTCCACAAAGACCTGTGAAGTTACAGCTTTTTGATACTTGTCAGTACAATATATTCAGGAATGTCCATACGAAAGTAACTGTAGGGCCTATAGGATTCAAATAATATTTTAGGAAGGACTTAAAATACAACAACCAAGATGCACCATTTTTGTCAAGCAGAGAGAAAAGAAGGAGGGAGATCAATAAAAATCTAATAGGGAAGTTCTGCCTAGCTTGAACAATCAGTAATAATTTGTAGACATCTGATAGGATCCACAATAAATAATAACCTAGGACAATATCACCCTGCAGTTCCTTATGTAAAATAAATTCTGAAAAAATTCTATTTGTAAGGGCTATGCATCCTCTTCACCTAAAAAGAACCTCTAGACATCAATCTGGGCTCTTGTTTTCTCAGGATTGACACATTTCAGAACAGTTCCAAGTTGTAAGGACCATTCTCTGAATTTATCAACAAAGACTTGCTTCATATTGTATTATTTCTTGTCTAGATAATGAAGAATGTCTTCTTCACACCTCTCTGGACTGCTAATGTGGTCTCTGTAAATTACCTTGTGCATAAGTGTGGGTTAGTCTGAGTCAGAAGACACTTCAGTAGACTAGATCTGACACAAATGAAAGGCAACCAAACAGACCATAACTGCCAGACCACCTCCAAGAATCAGGAAGTATTCAAACCGTGCCAGAAGAAAAGTGGTGAATGTCAAAACTGGAAAAGATAGATGTCAATAGCTCCAAGGAGATGGTGGTTTGATTGGGCTCCTTAAAAGCAGAGTCTGAGAGAAGGATTCAAGCATAAAGGATGTAATGGTGGAATGCTCTTTGGGACAACCCTATAAGAGAGTGAGGTAAGAAAAATTGATGGAAAAAAAGCTGAACAAGTGTGTAGTCTCAAATAAAATCTAATCTACAAGGGGTTCTGGAGCATAAATCACAAGACAGCATCATCCTCACTTGAGGCAAGTGGGCTAGAAATTTGTTCCCTCATTTCACACAGCTAGGGGATGGATGCACCAGCTTGAATATGGGATCTGGTACTTTCCCAGGTGTAATTACACAAGAGAAGCTGAAATTCCTCTACTGAGGGCCTCTGAATTCCCTGGCTGTGCCCTCCTAATTTCCACCCTTAGGTAAATGAAGTGGTGTATGGGACTATTCTGAGCTCAGTCCGGGACTCAGATTTCTTCTTCTATTCCTCTCCATCCTCAAAAGAATATTTATAGGAATTGCTCAAGTTGTCACAAACAGCATGCTGCCTATACCAAGACCTCTTCTATTCAGTTCCACATGAGCTAATTGCACAGAAACCCCAAAAAGCTGTTATTCCCTGAAAAATACAAATTGTATCTGGCATAGGTGGAAAAGCCTATGGGAAAGTCTTGATAGATAAGAGCGGGAAATGGTTCTGAGATTAGTTTGCAAGGGATTGGCGATATCAAGGCAGAAAAATGAGACAGAAGGATGCATGGTAGGACAGAAACCCAATCACAAAATGAATGAAAAATCAAAGTCAATGAGAGAGATGAACAACTGTCCACAACCATCAAGTAGGAAAGAGGTCTAGCCAGGCTTACTGGTAGCAGAGGTCCTACCATGCTTCCAGGCTGAAGGAGAGCCAGTATCCTGAAGTCACCATCTGCAGCACCAGCTTATCTGGCCTCCTCTTCTGCTGGGACTGATCACAGAAAAAGGAGGACACAGTTATGACTCCATGGAAAGAAGCCCTGCACTGGACAGTCTAAGGGTGAGTCTGCCATCTCTGTTTATAGCCACTGCCTGTTTGGGGATTGAGGGGGGAGTATGATGGTGGTAACAGCTTACTTTGACGCCTCAAGCAACCTGGCTTCCCCATCAGCTTTTCCATTCCAAATGATCCCAGTTTATCTGAATGATAGTCTTGGACTCTCTGGTTGCTATTATTGGAGCCAAGAATTATTCCATGTCAACAAGACCTGATATTTGGTGAACAATTTTTAATCAATATCAATGCCTCTAATGAGAAAGGGCTTGAAATCCAAAAGCAATAAGGCACATATTAACTTTTGGACTGAACATACTGATAGTTTCAGAAAAAAATTACACCAATCTCCAGTAATATAGATAATATACCCCATTAGGGCTGGAAAGCTAGATTTAACAGCCCCAACCATCTCTTGCCAGCAGCTACTAAATAAACCAAGTTATTGCTACTATTCCTTGGATAGTCTCTGATTATGCCATGGTTGAGGCACATTATAACATGGTCTCTATTATTTAAGCATAATTGACCTCTCTGTATAAACTATCACCTCTCTGCAACTTTAGCTTATAGCCAGAAGAGAAGGCTATAGGCATTTGGGGGGGCATCTTCTCTGACAAAGATGAAGCTATATTTTTCTAATACTCACACTGATGGGTCTCATCTACATCTGAAGGGAACTAGAATGGCTGGAGCCTCTATCATTCTGGAAGTGATGCAGAGACAACCTTGTTTTGAGACTGTTCTAACATTTGATGCATTGTTGGATTACTCTTCTAAATGAAGATAAGGTCCCTTTTTAAATGCTTAAAATATTTTACAAACTTGTATACAGTAATGGTCATTTTTGTTGCTGTTGTGGAGTACTATGAAATTTTTTGTTGTTTTTTTTTTGTGGGGGGAGATACTGGGGATTGAACCCAGGACCTCATACATGGGAAGCAGGTACTTAACACTTGAGCTACAGCCACTCCCCTGTGAATTTTTTCAGAACCAAGAAAGATATTTTAGTCTTTCCTACTTAGGTAGGATACTTCTCCTAAGAGGAAATCCAAGGAATTAAAATGCAAGTTTAAAAAGGAATAAGCAAATTATTTGCATAAATATACTAAGAGAAGCCATGTAATCATGTCAAAATAGCAGCAAAAATTTTTGCAGTAAAAGAAAACTCATCAGAAATCTCTTATCATAAAGCAGAAAAAAATTGTAACTCAACATTTCAATATGAAAACAACAATCACAATAACAAAGCTTTAGTAACAATTTCAGCTATGAAGGAAGACCATAAAGCGGACATATAAAATTTTTAAAAAGAGATGGTCAGAAATCAAGAGGTACTGGTCAGTCAAGAATAAGAGGTGAAAAAATGGAAACTGATAAAAATTTAGGAAAGAAATGGAAGCAAAAGAAAAAATTTTAAATAAGACAGTATTAAAAGGAGCACATAGGACAAAATAAGTAACAAAAAACATATTAAAAGACAAATAGAACAGAGGAAAAAAGTGAAGGAAATGAAGAAAGAGGAAAGTGGTTTAGAGGAAAGATATTGATACATAAAGTAGGCAAAACATACCATTGGGATCCCTGGATGGGGATGGGGGGATCAAAACAATGGTGCAGAGCAAATATTTAAAAATTTAAATTTAACAAAACTCCTTGAAATAAAAGGAGATTATAGTCCACATATTGTAAGATCACACCATATTCTCAAGAAATTCAACACCCCCAAAACAGCCAATGAAAAATAATTCATATAAAAGTATTAGACTTGAAAGATAAGGAATCCTTTGGCTATCCAGAAACAAAGATCAGGACACTCTTAGGGAAATAAAATCAGGCTAATATCAGACATTAAGAAGAAACTAGAGAAACATGTAAGATTAATAAAGGAAAGAAAGTGTGAACCAAGAATTTTATATTCTGCCAAGTAATAATGGCTACAGATCATTTGGCTTTGTAAAGTCTCTGGAAATATTTCCATATGTCTTTCTGAGGAATCTGCTAG
>JAQZBX010046952.1:0-20613 GCA_029593785.1 Cabassous unicinctus | reverse complement strand
GGGGGGGTTTAAAATGGATCAAGTAAAATAAATAAATCTTTAAAAAAAAAAAAAAGCAAGGCACATCAAACCCTTTGCTATTTCCAGACAGATGATCAGTTTAGCTCAAAACCTGCTGAGTTTCGAAACTTTTGCCACAGAAGGGTTTGAGGTAACTGTGCTGCCTTTATTGGGTACTTGCCAGGAAACAGTTTCAGAGCAGAGATCTGAAAATAAAAGGTGGTGAAATCACTGCAAATCCCAGCCCTCCCTCAGAAATTAAGCTGTATAGGACAGTGGTTCTCAATCAAGGCAATTTTGGCCTCCTGGGAGACATCTGGCAATGTCTGGAGAGGTTTCTGGTTGTCACAACTGGGGGAGCCGGATACTACTGCATTGGGTGGGCAGGGGCCAGGATGCCACCAACATCCTCCAGTGCCCAAGGCAGCCTCCCACAATGCAGAATCATCCAGCAACTAATGTCAATAGTGCACAGGCTGAGAAGCCCCCAGTCTGAGCATATAAGACAGTTTGACAGGAGAACAAGAGAGTATCTCAGGGTCAGGGTCAAGGGTGTCTCTTAGGCAGAGGAAAGAATCAGGGACTAGTGAAGAAGCCAAGGTGGGTACCAGGGACCAGAGATGATGACTAGGATGGGAAGGAAAAGAAGGGTAGGAAAAGGCCGTCGGGAGGACACCGAGCCTTACAGACCCCATTTCATAGTTGAGAAAACTGAAGCTCTGAGTGGTACAATGACTTTTGCAAGGTCATGGACACCTGAGACAGCATCCCTGATTTCAAGGTCAACTGCAGCTCTCATGCAGTGACAGCAATTCTGCTTTCAATTTGCAGTGCGCTGACCCAAATTTCCCCGTGGTGGTTCTCAGCAGCAAGGGGCTGTAAGAGCTCAGGAAGAATCTTTGGACCATGTGAATATGTTACCTTACATCTCAAAAGGGACTGTGCATATGTGATTAAGTTAAGGGTCTTGAGATGGAGATATTATCCCGGATTATCTGGTGGGTGCAATGTTATCACAGGGGTCCCTATAAGAAGGAGGCAGGAGAATCAGAGCAAGAGATTTGACGAAGGAAGCAGTGTCGGTGTGATGCAGACTGGCCATTGCTGGCTTTGAAGGTGGAAGGAGACCAGGAGCCAGGGAATGTGGGAAGCTGGAAAAGGCAAGGGAGTGGTTTCTCCCTTAGAGCCTCTAGAAGGAATGCAATCCTGCCAATACCTTGACATTAGCCCAGTGAGACCCGTTTCAGACTCTTGACCTCCAAAACTGCAAGACGATAAATTTGTCTTGTTTTAAAGCCACCAAATTTGGGGCAATTTGTTCCAGCAGCGATAGTAATTTCCTAATTCCTTCCTCAAACAGCTTCCTTAGGAAACCCCATGTTTCCTAAGGATGGGAATGAGATCTTTCTTCTCTCTTTGTGACCCAGTGACAATGCGTTGCCCACAATGGTGCTTAATAAACATTTCTAGGGAGTGGATGTGGCTCAAGTGGTTGAGTAGCTGCTTCCTAGGTTCAGTTCCTGGTGCCTCCTTAAAACAACAACAACAACAAGCAAACATATGATAAAACCAACTCAGGGGAGCCCATGTGGCTCAGTGGTTGAGCACCAGCTTCCCACATACTAGGTCCTGGTTCAATCCCCAGTCCCTAGTACCTCAAAAAAAAAAAAAAAAAAAAAGAAAAAAAAATTCTGGAATGGATCTACAGAACCTTGCTCCATGAAAGATCTTGATTCAAGACACTTCGTCATCCCACAGACATCATCAGGTGGGACTTACCATTGAGTGTCCCCTAGTGTTTTTCAAAATTCATGCATGTGCCTGTGGCTACAACTGGAAGCTTCCTGAGAGGAAAGGCCCTGGCTGTCCATGTGGTGGGAATAGGGGGCCCTGCATGGACAAGGGGCCACAAGTCTCTTCTGGGAGCTATTTGGTAACATGAAGCTAGAACTACGATTGCTTCAGGAGCAAGAGGGCAAGAAGAATAGAGGCAAAGGGCATCACAATTCTTCCGTAGAAATTTTACAGAACTAATTAAGGCTGGGAAGGACCTTTTCCTTCCCCTAGTCTGGAGAAACCCTTCCAACTTGGGAGTTTCTGTAGAATTTATGCAGAGAGAAAGGGTCAGCCCGTGGAATGATTGTGAAACAAAAATTGTCGTAACACTTGTGTCCTCTTTCTAGGGCCTCAAACTTCCTACTCCCAGGAGAGAATCTGACATTTACAATTTATGCCATGCTGAGAATTTCCATCTGTGGGTCACCTCCCCTTGGAGCATGTGCATTCTAAACATGCACCCTGTTAATTGTTAAGAGTTTGAAGAGATTCTTCTCACCCCTCCCCAACAATAACACCTCAGAGTCTCCTATGCTGTCAAACCCCTCCCCATCCCACCCTCAGGGTTGCTGCTGAGACCATCTCTGGCAAGAAAGCTAGGCAGGAGAGAGCCAAACCAACATCTTTAATTATTCACACCGACCCAGTGCAAAAAGTAGAGCACGGAATTGTCATCAAATCCTTGGATAGATCCTTGGGTGCTTTAAAGGCCAACTCCTGATATGGAACAGTTCCCATGTCCTGGTTGTGGGATTATGTGGGATTATGCACAAGGGTCAAGGAAAAGAGAAGAGTGTAGGAAAAACCCCACATTCCAGAGTTGGGTTATGAGAAAGATGGTTAGCTCCATTAACTAGAATCTGAAGAAGTGAGAAAAGAAATTCTGGGGTAAACAGACATTCTGTTATGAACAGGTTGCATGTGAGAAGCCTGCAGCGGACCCATTTGAAGACATGTAAGCAGATATTGGAGATTTGGGGTCTTGGGTCCTGGAAAGAGGTCCCGCCTGGAGATACAACCTGAGAGTTACCAGTGGCAGGAGAATAGGTTAAATCTTCCAGGGTGAGAAGAAGAAAGAGTCGAGTCCGAAATCCTGGTCAACATCAACATTCAAGAAAAGAGAAAGAGGTAGAAAATCTAACCGAGAGACTGAGAAAAAGTGGTAAGCAGAGCAGGAGAAGTAGGAAAAGCGATGTTTTAGAAGTAAAGAGGGGAAGGTTTCAAGAAGGGGGTGAGTGATGTGAAAGGTTCCATTGAGGTCAAGGTTGATGAGATCAGAAAAAGCGGCCTCTGGATCTGGCAGTGGTGGCGCTATGGCCACAGAGGGGCGGCTTCTGTAGGTAATTGTGTGTGTGTGTGTGTGTGTGAGTGCATGACTGAGTATATGTGTGAGAGACTGAGTATATGCAGAAATGTGTTTGTGAGTGCATGTGTATGACTGGGTAGGGGGCAGAAACTGAATCACAGTGAACTGGGGAATAAACAGGAGCTGTGGACATGGAGACAGCAAGTGTAAATTACTGCATTTAAGGAGGGAAGTGAGGGAAGGAGAAATGGAGCAATAGCTTGAAAGGGAATTAGGATCAAGAGGAGGTTTTGTTTTGTTTTATAATTTAAAAAATTGAGTGCAAGAAAGACCAGTGGATAGGGAGAAATGGAGATGTCACCAACAAAGCCTCAGGACTCTGGGCTGTAGGACCCCTGGTGCAGCCAGGTGGGCCCCCCAGAATTAGACATCTGTATTGCTGAACGGGTGTGCTGAGGCTGTGATCTCATCACCACAGCCACGTGGCTGTTCCCCAGCCAGGCTCACCTCATGGAGTTTGTCAGCCTTTTGGGTCTGCTTCTTCCGACTTCTCTGAGCAGCAACTCGGTTTTTTTCTCTCCTCCGGACCTTCCTGTCATCATCCTCAGGGCTCTGGGGGGAAACGTTTGGTCAGGTGTGGTTGAGGCCCCTCCCCTCACCCTTCTCAGCTGGCTCTCTTCACTCCACATTGCTCATTGCTTCTCACCATTTGGTTTGCAGTAAACAGCAGCGCTTGTTGATAGGCGATTAGCCCCTTATTAAGGAGCACTCACCAGGTGCCAGGACTGTGCTTAGCCCTACAACCACCCTGAGAAATGTGAGGTGTGACCTGCAGTTAAAAGATGAGGAATAAGAAACTCAGAGAAGTTAAGGAACTTGTTCCAGGTATCACAGCTAGTAAGTGGTTGAATTGGGAAGTGGAACTCAGGTCTGTTGGACTCCAAACCAATGTTCAAAAACCTCTTCCCTACAGGGCGTGTGCCTGGAAGAGTTGTGGTGTCAGTGCTGTTCATCTGAGATGGAAAAGCCCAGAAGGCATCTGCTTTCTGGAACTTTCTGTGAGCCAGGCCTTACACCACCACACACAAACAGGTACTTTTGATACTGTGAGCAAATCATGATCACACTTACAACACATTGCAACCACATAACTCTAGCAACACACCAAATGATCTTACCACTGACAATGTACTCATTTGAACAATGCTTACTGCAATTTTGTTTCGGAGGTCAGAGTGAATCAGAAAGCAAGTTCACGAGATATCTGGAAAACTTTTAGCTGTCTATGAGATTAGTCAACCTAGTCAAATCCTTCAAGAGTTATCATGAAACCAGTAGACAGAAAAATCTATCACTATGGTAAAAACACTTCATTGGGCTATAGAAAACATGGAGACTTAGGGTAGTATTTGCTTTACAGAACCCTGCGAGAAGATACCAAGGGGGGTGGGATATTAACATTAACGAGTTTTAAAAATCAAGAGGTGACATGAGGCAAAAACACAGGAAAGCCACTCAATTAATATTAATGGGAAAAAATATTGATGACACAAAATAATGGAAATTTTTGGTTATTCCATCTGGTCTTGTAGTTCAAATGAGCAAGGCAAACATCATATCCCCAAGTTACTGCAGGTAAAGAGGTTTTTAGTGTATGCAGGAAGATAAGAGAATAAAAGGAGATGGATGAATAGCATACATAACAAATAGGAGTGGCCTGAGGACAACACTTAAATGAACAGAGACAAGATATAAAAATGTAGTCTCTTAGCAGCAGAGAAGACTTGGTAAATATAACCAAGACACTACAGTTAGAGCCTGAAGAAATGTGAGCAAGAAAATGGGGTGGGGGGGGTGTGTGGTGGAGAAGACAGAACTTTAGCTTTGAATCACACCAGCCCTGGTTTTGGCTCTTTCTATCACTATAACCTGGTGTAAGTGGCTTAAATTCTCTGAATTTTCATTTCCTTATCTGTTGTGTGATTCATTCATTCTTTCAATAAATATTAACTGAGCACCTACCACTTGCCAGGCACTGGGGATACAACCCCAAAAATGGCTTATAATCTCATGGAGCTCTTTCTGACAGTCAAATACTTGGGGTTGGCATAAGAAGAAATGAGATTTTGCCCTAAAACTCCTTTCTCACAATATGCCCTTAAATTTCTTGCCTCTGCTGAGATTGCTACTTTTTACTGAGATCACCATAGTACTTGTCACCAAATCATGCCTCTTTTTTCATCTTCATAAAAGCCATAGGCAGAGAGCAGACAGCGAGCCAGGTGGGGGAGTTGGGGGTGGGTGGATAAATTAAAAATAAAATTTTTTAATCTTAAAAAAAAAAAAAAGTCATAGGGCTGTAAGCACTGTACAATGAAGCAGCCTGCATCCCTGCCCTCTGGGAGCTGACACTCTAAATTGGACTTATCACATATTACAGGGTCACATCTAACAAGCCGGCAGAAACATTTAATCAAGATAGAAAGGGGTGAGCAACGTGTTGAGATATTGGTACTAACCGTATCTCATTTAGTCCTCACAACAAACCTGAGAGGTTGATGTTATTATATTCATTTTACAAATGGGGTTAGCAAATCGCCCAAGGCTGCTCAGTGCAAATCACCAAGGCAAGGCAGACACCCAAACTCAGGTCTGCGTGACCCTCTGAGAGAGACATTATGTGCCAGGCGCCGTGCTTGGGGATGGGAGGTGTAGAGATGAAAAGACCTAGTCTCCGTCCTAAAGCAGAGTGCAAAGTTCCCGGATGGCTCTCCCCGTGGGCAGCCTAGTCTCAGTTTCCTGAGTGTGCAGTTGTCAATGTGGCCAGGGACAGCTCAGAGGTCTGACTGGAAGAGGGTGAGGGGGTTCCTCCAGCGCTGGGGGTGGAAATTGTGCCCACTGTGGGCCCCCACCCCGCACCCCTCGGTTGACCCTTCCGGTGTTTCCCATTAGGGCGCAGCCGGAGGGGATATGGGGAGTGGCTGGACACGAGCCGCCCCCTTGGACAGCCGAATTTCCCCTCTCCGCACCTTGGCGCCCATCCGGAGCGGCCCAGAAGGGCCAAGCGCGCGGGCGGCGGGGTGGCAGCCACGGGCGGCTCAAGGATGGCGCGGTGCCCAGGGCAGAGCAGATCCCACGTGCTGGGAGCGCCGGGGGTGCCCAGTCCAGCCAGGCGTGCGCGCCCTGAAGCTTCTCCTCCACCCCCAGGGCGGGCGCTGTGCGTGCGCTGGGGGAGCCAGGGCCGAAGCGCACGCGTGAAGGCTGGATCGCCCTCCAGTCCGCCACCCCACGAGGTCCTCCCGCAGCGCCCTCCACCCCCGCACCTCGGCAATCACCACTCCAGAACCCCAGGCCCCACCTCCTCCCGCCTCTGGAACCCCCAGCCCCGCACCCCCGCGGGCCTCCCTGGGCTTCTAACCCACTACCTGCGGCTGCGACTGGTTCCCGGGCGCCGCGACGCTCCTCTGCAGGACGCTGCCGGCGGCCGGGAGCCCCTGCGACATGCCGGGCGCTCCTCCGGCCCGTCCCGCCCCGCCGCGCAGCCTAGCGGAGGAGCGGCCGCCCGGCCCGCCGCGCCCTGCCGGCCGGGCGCTGCCTACCGGGCTGGCCCCGCCGCGGGCATCCTCGCACCCCCGCACCTGCCGGCCGCCCCGCCCCCTCGGGCTTCCTGCACTTCCAGCTCGTCCGGCCGCCGCGCCCCGGGCCGGCCTCCCCACCCCCAAGCCCCGGCCCTCTGTCCTTCCCGTCCCCAAGTCTGCCCCGCCTCTCCTTCTCCCACCCCCGCCTCATTTCCTCTTCTCCCCGCCCTCTCGCCGCACTTCGGGGTCCCAAATCCCACCCCTGTCGCGGCTTTCCGCTGGGCCCCTCGCTTCGTGGAAGTCACGTGGTGGCTCCGAAACTCGGCAGGGAACGCGAAGCCCACCCACAAGAGGCGACGCTGGGGTGGGTGGGTGTCAGGGAGGTGCAGCTTTGGGGATCCTTCGGCTGCTCTCGGGGAACTCGGGTTGACAAACCCAAGTGAGTGATTTGGGGTTGGTGTGCTTTTTTTTTTTTTTTTTCCTGGTCCCATCACAGCATCTTGCTGCGCATCTGCCCCCCCGCCCGCCCCACCAGCGTGGAGGTCACAGTCTCGGGGGACTTTCTTCGCAGAGCTCAGTCATTCAGGCGGCGGAGGTGCTGCAGTCGCCAGTCTCACTTCTTCCGAGACCCTTGACTCCCTTTCCAGGGAAGTGCAGACTTGGGGGGAGGCGACAGCCAGCGTTACCAAGTCCCACTAAGCATGCCAAGAGCCTTGGCTAGCCCAGGGCCTTTTTGCCAGGAGAACCTACCCTTCTTTTGACCGGCTCCGCCGAGCTTGCGGGAGGGAGCGAAGCGGAGAGGCCCAGAGGATGAATTCCTTGCCTGGAGCGTAGGTAGGGGCAGGTTGTTCCGGAGAAAAGCAATACCCGGCGTCCGGAAAGCGAGTCTGCCACGTTGGACGTCGCTATTGACAAGTTTGGGGATCTGGACCCGCCACGCTGAGGTTACATGGACTAGATCCAGTTTCTTTTCCAAGATCAGAGTGGCAGGTGCCCTGCCTACAGGTCAAGATGCCTGACCGCCGCCACGCTCGTGCCAAACTGGGCACAGGGTAGAGGTGCGGTGCTTTCCCCTCCACCTGCCTGCCATTTGGAAGATGCGAAGTCCAGACAGTAATGTTCGTGGTCCCAGCAAAGAGAAAATGAGCGGTTATGGGTTTGTGGTCTGGAAGCTGTGAGCACTGGGGAAGGAAGCTAACCGCGAACCTGAATGGGTCGATGGGAACCTGGACCAGGAGGTCAGAAGTGCATTCTGAGTGTGGTCGCCTAAACCTTCGGACTCGTGGGCAGCAAGGGGATGGGGGGCATGCACTTCTGTCCCCCGCTCCCTCCCGGTCAGTGCACTAGGCCCTTCGCCAGGATTTAAGACCCTTGCAAAAGCTCTGAGACGCAGCTTCCGTGAATTTGGCTGCCTGGTCGAGGCCAGGACAGCGAGTGGAGATGCCTTGCTTGTGTGAGCCGTACCTTTGGCCAGCGAGGAGAATCAGGGGTAGAGGGTGGACTGCAGCCCTTTTTGCTCGCAGTGACACCACACAATCAAGGCGGGCACAGAGGAGCCATCTCCACACTTTCGGATATGCTGCCTGGATTTCTCTTTGCCTTTTCCTTCCTTTCCGTCGCTCAACATACTCATGGTTCCTCCGGGGCCATTACTTTTGTATCCCTCATATGCACACAATGTCCCTATCACGTGTGCTCAGCATGGAAAAATAAAACGGTAGGTCAGCTGAGAAACCTCATTCTTGAGAACTTAAAAGGTCCCTAATAAAACCTCTGGGCCCTATTAACTTTCAGAAGTGCTTTCATTCCCTGAAGTTGTTTATGAGTAGAAAAGGCAAGGTGAAAACCAGCGGGGACATTTAGGTGCACTCCCAGCTTCATTCTAGTTATTGCCTTCCTGTTCTCACTGAGCGACATCACTTTCTAAGTGCTTTGAGGCTGTCCTTTTCTATCTCTCCCCACAGAGCCTGGGATTGTGTCCCAGAAAACGAGACCTCTTCATGTAGGCATAGCATCTTCTGTCTTATATATGCAGGGATTTCTTCCAATATATTTAAGGGAGGGGTCTTCCATAACAAGTTAGCATTAAGGAACAATTTGTCCTACAAATCATACACCAAAATGAATAGAAAATGAATAAAGAAATAAAGAAAAAAAGAACACCTCAGGGCAAAAAAGCTTAATTAAATTCTTATTAAAGCCCTGGAGAAGGCAAGGAGAGGGTTTTCTATAACTACACATGATAGGAGAAATCACAATGGAAAGATCTTAACTATATAAGAATGTTAAATTGTTTTATATGGCAGAATAACCAGAGTTGAAAAACAAATGGGTTGGGAAAAGTACTCACAGTGAATATGACAAAGGATTATATTCTCTTATGTCTACAGCCCATAAAATGGAATAAGAAAAATATGAGACATCTCTTCCCCACAGGTAATTTGCACCAAAGACTTGAACGGGGATTTTCCACCAGAGGAAATAATTGAGGAATATAGATATAGGAGAAATACCTAATAAAAACAAGAAACTTTTTAAATGTTAAATTAGCAACAACAACAAAAAAGTTATAATATCAAATGCTGGAGAGAATGTGGTGAAATTAGTATTCTGATATTTCACTGGCATCATTGTGAATTGATACAAACCTACTGGAAAGTGAATTCATTGTAACTTTCAAGAACCTTAAAGAGTCATTATTTTTTACTCAGTTTTCCCATTTCTGGAAATCATCCTAGGAAGATAATTGAAAACACTAAAGAGAAAAATACTATATGCATTCAAAATTCATAACAACATTTTTAAGAGAGTGAAAAATTGTAAGCAACATAAATGTCTGATTGTAAGTTAATGGCTAAATAAATAACATGCATGTAAAAATATATGCATGTGAGAAAAGATTGGAAGAGAATGCACGAAAGTACTAGTAGCTTTTCTCTCATTATAAATGAGATTATAAATAATTAAAATAACTGTAAATGATTGTAATTATAAAGTATTATGATTATAATTTTAAATAATTTTCTTTTACCTGTTTTTTAAGTTTTTTTCGAAATTTTGTTTTATTATGTAGGCATTTTAAAGCATTTTATATTTAAAAGTAATAAATATTCCCTTCCCTGGTACTAAGCTCATTTGTTGCACCAAATTGCCAACAATTCTATGACCAAGTGGGATGCTCTAATAATAACTTGTTTCCTTGCTTTTCTGTAAGATTTTCTAAGTGATTTTATCTCCCTTAGGTTAAAAGGAGAACGAAAAATGCACCTGAAAAGATAAAAAAAACTTCCTAAATGTCTCCTTTTCTTCTGCCTTTTCCTTTTATTTGTTTTATTTTTCCTTGAACTGGGAAGCAACTTGTATTATATGATTTGGCAATTTCCTATTAATCCCTCAGTGTCCCTGGATTATGTCTTTGGGGTCTGAGGGAGAAGGTGTGGGAGGCTTTTGGCTCAGTGACCAAATCCTCTGGTGATTCATTTCACAAGAAGATATTTCTTTATAAAAGCGTGCCTGGCTCAAATGCCAGAAAATCCTGTCTGTCTTTCACCCTTGCTCTTCTCTTTAGAGAAACTAGCCTTTCAGTAATTGTACCTTTTCTGCTTTTTCTCAGAGGATAGTCTTGTGGGTTTCCAGTGGGGTTTGAGAATAGAAAGTTTAAACGCTGTTTTTTATCAGAAGCCAGCCATTGTGTGTCAGGCACTGTTCTAGGCACTGGGATACATACTGACACGGACAAAGCTAAAGGTGCATACTTTCATGGAATGTACATTCTAGTGGAGGGAGATGGAATAAATGAAGCATAGTATTTTAGGTGGTGGTGTGTTCTATGGAGAAATTAGCAGGGATAAGAAACAGAGAGCAGTAGGGGGAAATGGGTTTGTATTTTTAAAAAAAGATTTATTTATTTATTTCCCCCCACCCCCTCATTGTTGCACTTGCTGTGTCTGTTCATCTTCCCTGTTTCTTCAGGAGGCACCGGGAACCAAACCCAGGACCCCCGATGCGGGAGGGAGGCACCTAATCACTTAAGCCACATCCGTTCCCTCCTTTGTTGTGTCTCTCATTATGTTTTTCTTCTTGTGTCTCTTGTTGCATCATCTCGTTGTGTCAGGCTGCCATGCCTGCCCAATGAGTCAGCTTGCTGCTTTGCTCGTCCTCCCTAGGAGGCACCGGGAGCCTCTGCTCCCTGCTTTGCTGTGTCTCTCATTGTTTTTCTTCTAGTGTCTTGTTGCATCAGCTTGCTAATACCTACCCGTCTCACACGCTGTCTTCTCCAGGAGGCAGCGGGAACCAAACCAGGGACCTCCCATGTGGTAGGTGGGAGCTCAGTCCCCTAAGCCACATCCGCTTCCCGCATTTTTAAATAGAAAGGACAAGCAGGGCTTGAGGAGGTGAGAGAGAAAGCCCTAGAACATCTCGGGGGAAGACTTCCACGCAAACAGCAAATGCAAAGAGCCCACGGGAGTGAGCCTGGCTGTTCCAGACACTGCAGGAGGCTCTCATGGCTGGAGTGGGGTGAGGAAGGGGTAGATACCAAGAGATGAGGTCACAGAGGAAATCGGGGCCAACCAGATCAGGTAGGGCCTTCTAGGCTAGTGGCTTTTCCTCCGCATAAGATGGGAAAATATTGGCGGCTTCTGAGCAGAGGAATGACATGATCTGACTTAAGTTTTTACAGAATCACTAGCTGCTGTGTTAAGAACAGACTGAAAGGGGCAAGAAAAAAATAATCAAGAGGCAATTGCAATAATCCAGGAGAGCAGGGATGAGGCCTTATAAAATATTGGGAGTAGTGGAGCTGAGGCAAATTTGCCTTGAAGCTAATGAGCTTAAGCTTCAGGGCTCCTCACTTACACAGGTCCCTTTCAAGACCCAGAAGTGGTCCTAGCAATGTGTTCATATGGTCATGTTTTAATAAAATTTGCAAAATTGGGATATTGTAGCCATAATTGGTTAAGACTGCTATCTCTTTCCACCCCAGCTTCCCATTAGTGACCTCATATAGGGTGGTGTTGAAGCATTTTGGGGGTCCTGTGATTAAGCCTCTTGGGTTTAATCGGGGACATATTTTATATGTTGTGAAACATGTCCTTGGTTTGCAGATGCTTCTGTGTAGAGTCACATTATTGCTAGTTGTGCAGCTTCTAGGAATATTCCTACTGCTTGCTGTGCTCACTCTCCCAACAATATGGGTTGTACTTAGCCATGAACATGTTCTACCCTGCATGGCACCAAAAGTGGTGGAGGAAAAACAGGATTCGAAATATACAGCACCAGATGCTAGTCTGTGACAATTCTTCAAATTTTCAGACACGTAAAATTGCAAGCAGAGGATTCAGTTCTTGTTTATGTCTACTCAAAACAGTATTCTCTCCCACTGGGAATAAAATCAACAATGCAGCTTACATAATTATATATGTACCATAGTTTTTTGTTCGTGCATGAAGAGCATTATCCTTTGTCATCTTTAAATTCATTTATTTGTTTAAAACTGAGAAAAAAAAATATATACAATGAATTAAATATAAAGAGATCAAGAAACATAATCAAATCATAGAAAATCTTTTGATATCAATAAGCAATTGTAACAAAAAATTCAGATTATACTAGAAGCTATAATTCGCTAACAGGAGAAGATAAATGTCAAACAGAAACAAATGAATAGGGTTTGGATCATTTGACCATCCAATAATGCGTTAAAGTGGATCATATGAGCACTTTGGAAAAACGTTTACATTTCTTGATGATCTGACCTGAAATAGTGACATTGGTGAGGATAATTCCAAACTCATAATATGCCACCACAATGAGAACATTGACGACAAATTGGTTAATGAGTGTCATCAAATCTGAATATTTCAGATGAATCACTGGAAAAGAAAACATGAACTGCCCTGAAACATTACAACTCATACGTGAAAGGATTTGAAAGAGGTTTTTCCATATCTGACAATTCTAAAAAATTACATCACATTACCGTAATGTGCTGTGAAGCTGAAACAAATGAACTGAACTCTCAATATTTTTAAAATCAAAGTTTCATCAACCATATGGAAGGACTGAATTATATCTCTATCTACTCTACAGAAAATGACTTTACTAAATCACTGTCTTACAAAGAGGTGAACAAAGAAATTGCATCCAAAAAAGTAAGAAAAAGTGTTATAGAGGAATATAAAAAAGTAATGGTAGATATGTAATTTTTCTTGAGTTTCTGATGTTTTTGGTATTTGTCAGCTTTTAGGATTTGTAATTTGTGCTTTTCTAATGAGAAAATTACCTAATTTTCTATTCATTGTATTCTTTTTAAAAAAGGGGATGTGCAGTAACTAGATCTTCCCCTCAGTGGAAATACTAAAAGGCTCTATTTTGAAAGATTTGTTTTTGGATTGATGTGGGGGAGGGGAGGTACAAAAAAGAGAAGAGTCGAGAATGATTCTTTGGTTTGAGCCTGAGTACCTGGAAGGGTGGAGTTGCTATTGACTGAAATGGCGGGGGCAGTGAGAGGAGCAGGAGCAGGAGCAGGACTTCTGAACTGGACATGTTGCACTTGAAATGCCTGACAGACATCCAAGAGAAGATAGTGGGCTGGGAGTTGGATAAGGAGGGCTCCTGGAGTCTAGGAAAGAGGCCTGAGCTCTTTGTACATTTTGAAGTCATAGATTAGAAATGATACTTAAAGCCAATGGGTCACCAAGGGAGTGAGTTAGAAAGAAAAAATTCTAGGGATGAGAAAGAATCAGAGATGAGAAGGAACCACAAGGGACACGGTGCAGGAATGACTAGGGGGGTGGGAGGAAAGCCAGGAGCACAAGAGGTCCTGGAAGCCAGGCGAGGGAAGCGTTTCCAGGAGGGAAGGGTGAGCGACAGAATCAAACACGGTGAGAGATGATGTAAGTGAGGACTGAGGACTGACCCTGGGTGTAGCAGAATAGAGGCCATGTGACCTCAACAAGCGCGGTTTCAACAGAGGGCTGAGAGTGACCACCTTACTGGAGCGGGTTCAGGATAAAGGGAGGAGGAAACTTGGGGGGCGTATGATAGACACCCTTTCAGGGAGTTTTGCTATAAAGAGGAGAGAAATGGGATGGTTACGGAAGGGGGAAATGGGATCAAGAAAGGATTTTTCTTTAAGATGGGTGGGGGAAAAAAAATCAGGAATGTTTGTCTGATGGTAGATCCAGGAGAGAGGAGGAAATTGCTGCTTGGAGAGAGTTCTTGGGGTGCTGTGCTTGAGCGGGAGAGAAGAGGAAGGTTCTAGTGTGCTGGTGGAAGGGTGGCCACTGCCATAGCTCAGTGGGTGCTCCTCCAAGGCCGCAGGGGAGAAGGCGGAGCCAATGCTGGCAGGTGCAGGCAGGTGGGGAGCTGCCGCCATCAGAAATCTCTCTGTCCTGGAAGTCAGAAGGTTTTATCGATACAATTACTAAGTTTAAAGCCAGTATCCAGCAATAGGGGACTGGTCAAATAAAATGATGCTCCATCCACACTATGGAATCAGCTCTCTCAGCTGTTAAAAAGAATGAGGACCACACATTCTGACACAGCGTTAGGTGAAAGAAGCCAAGCAAAGGAGTGTGTGTAGCATGCTGTGGTG
This sequence comes from Cabassous unicinctus, assembly GCA_029593785.1. Taxonomy (NCBI): domain Eukaryota; kingdom Metazoa; phylum Chordata; class Mammalia; order Cingulata; family Chlamyphoridae; genus Cabassous; species Cabassous unicinctus. The sequence goes on along the minus strand of JAQZBX010046952.1, from coordinate 6,296 downwards.
TGTACATGGGTACCGGGGGCGGGGTCGTGCATATATGCTTGTAAATGCATGGAATCTCTATGGAAGACACACGGGAAACTGGTTTCAGTGTCCAGGAAGGGAAGCAGGTGGCTGGGGGGCAGGGAGGAAGGAAACTGACTTTTCTTCTGTACACCTCTGCATCTTTTAAGTTTGGTGCCATGAGTATGTATTACCTATTCAAACATTTTTAAACTTTTAATTCTAAGTTGATATAATTTGTGCTTGGCCTGTGAGTATTTGGGTATGATGAGAGGATGGGTCAAGTACATCATTGTTCTTATTTTGCTTTTGTGAGGATTTGTCCATAATGGCCACATTTTTTTTTTTTAATGATACAAAGTAGCATACAACTTGAATAACTCAAAATTCCCTATTCAGTTTAAGTTAGAATTACTACCTGATCTGATCTAAGTTTATTTGAATTAAAGAAAGCAATATTAGTAAAGTAATAAGCACTGTATCTGGTGCTGGAAAACTGGTTTTCATTGTTCACCAGTTCTCTGCAGAGAGATAATTGGAGTCTCAGGCGAAAGGAAAAATGGACACATGGATAGAAATGTCTGTATGTAATTTTTAATGGTTATTAAATTAAATTGGTTATTAAATTAATTGAAAATATTGAAAAATTGAAAATTAAGTATTAAAACTCATGCTATTTTAATATAAATATCTCATTTATATAAAACCCAAAGTTATTGTAATGATACTTTCCTGGTTTTAATGGACGCAAACTCACCAATAATATTTTTTAAATCTACTTCTTTTCTTATCTCATTTCAACTGAGAGTTGTAAGTTAACTCCCCAAAAAATGGGAGAAATTAACTTTGAAAGTATGTTTGACAAATGTAAAACTTTAGCAAAAGATGTAAATTTATACTTCCCAAATTTGAAAATAAATGAAAAGGAAAAGAAATCAGAAATGGGTGAATTACTAGATGAAAGTGTCAGTTAAGGATATTGTGGTGTCCTAATCTCACATTTGAACTGGGAATATGAAAATTAAACAAAATATCTTCTGATTTTGAATTTTTCACCAGAGAACAGTAATTTTCTATGAATAAAAAGATTTATGTCTTTCTAATTTATAAAAAGCAGCCACTAACTCAGCTTTTAAATATTGGGATGATTAAAGTCCTGTAGAAATTTTGTCTGAAAAAGCTTTAAGGAGCATGCAATATTAATAGTTTGTAATATAAAAACAGCATGGTGTTTGGATGTTCTAAAATTGATTCATAGTGTTTTCTTAGTGCAATCTTTTCCAAATGTGGAAGTAGTGCTGCAAAATTTTTTAAAAATAATACCAGTCACAGTGGCATCCTGAAAAAGAAGTTTCAGTAAGCTTAAATTAATTAAAAATTATATGGCATTTCTCTCAATTGGAATATAAGATCAGCAAAGTAGATTTTGAAAATATTATTGGTGAATTTGCTCCCATTAAAGCTAGGAAAGTAAAATTAAAATTAATTCATTTTTATATAAATGACATACATTAAATATAAAATAATGTGAGTTTTAATACACATACTTTTCAATTTTAAATATTTTATCAACTACTTTATATGTTCTGGAAAAAATTAACCACTAAACAAGTACATAAAAACATGTGTTTGGAGTGCCTATTTTTCTTTTTGCCTGAAGTTCCAATATGGCTCAGCACAGAACGGTTGAATTCTGTCTCTATTAAAAATTTTGGTACTTTGTTTATCATGGATTTTTTGCATTAATTTAGTTTTTTTAAATGTTGCATTAAAATAGCATTTATATTAATTACTGAGTTTTTTGGCGCCTCCTTAAATTTTTTGCCTTAGATGAGTACTTTACTTGCCTTATCCTATTTTTGGCCCTGTTGTTTACCAGTTGGTGATCCCATGGTAGAGGTGGGCAGGTAACTAGCTAGCTAATTTTCTGACCTTTACTATTTTTATGATACATGGTCCTACATGGTAATAAAATCTAGAGTAGATTGAAAGGCATATAGAAGAAAAAATCTCTATATTCCAACTATTTACACGAGATATCCCTGTTGAAATTTTGGCGTATATTGCTTTCCTACATTTTCTATGCAAGTATATACATATATACATATTTATAAACTTCCCATCCCACAGGGCTTTGCTCTCCCCAGCTACCAGAGAGGAAAACTTGGAAGAAAGCAAGTCAAATCTAAGTGTTTATATTCCTTCTACTAAAGGTACTTGCTTTTTAAAGAATAAGTAGAGATGATGCATTTACCAAAGGACAAATATCGATTGGTGGGATTTTAGGCTCTATGACTCTAAGAGTAGGGGAGATTAGGTTCTTATCTTCTTGCTCTGCTGCATGGAATTGGCCCTGAAAAAGGACAGAGGGAAGAAGAAAAAGATTGACAAAGGAAATAGGCAAAAAAGGAGACAGAAAAAGAAAAGAAGGTACTCATAGAGGGATGCTATCAGTGACTCTACCTGGGCCATAGAAGGTTCTGGAATAGAGACTAGGAAGTTTAAGTGACTGGTTCTATACCTTTGTTTTGACTCTGCCTTTCTCTCACACACACATCTCTGCATCTCAGACCGCCTCCTGGTCATTGGTGTCCACCACCCTCCATCCTTGACCCCTACTCCTTTCATTCTGAGTCTTTCCATCCAGTCTTTCTCTACCGAAGGCCTCTTTCCTTTGCAAATGGGAGCCCTGAATAGCCAAAAACATCTTGAAAAGGAAGAACAAAGTTGGAGGACTCACACTCACTTCCTGATTTCAAAACTTACCACAAAGCTACAGTGATCAAAAGAATGTGGTACTGGCATAAGGACAAATAGACCAATGGAACAGAATTGAGAATTCAGAAATAAACCATACATCTACAGCCAATTGATTTTCAACAAGAGTGCCAAGTCCACTCAATGGGGAAATAATAGTCTCTTTAACAAATGGTGCCGGGAAAACTGTATACCCACAAGCAAAAGAATGAAATTGGACCCCTACCTTACACTGCATACAAAAATTAACTCAAAATGCATCAGTGAGGGAGTAGGTGTAGCTCAGCGGTTGAGTGCCTGCTTCCCATGTAGGAGGTCCTGGGTTCAATCCCCAGTACCTCCTTAAAAAAAAAAAATGGATCAATGACCTGAATAAAACAGTTAAAACCATAAAATCCTTAGGAGAAAACATAGGGGGAAATCTTCAGGACCTTGCATTAGGCAATGGATTCTTAGATATTAACACCAGAAACACAAGCAACAAAAGAAAAAATAGATAAATTGGACATCATGAAAATTAAATTTCTTTTTTTGCATCAAAGGACATTAACAAGAAAATGAAAAGAGAATCCACAGAATAGGAGAGAATATTTGGAAATCATATATCTGATAAGGGCTTAATAGCCAGAATATATAAAGAACTCCTACAACTCAACAACAAAAAAGACAAAAACCCAATTTAAAAATGGGCAAAGGATGTAGACATTTCTACAAAGAAAATATGCAAATGACCTAACCGCACATGAAAAGATGCTCAACATCATTAGCTATTAGGGAAATGCAAATCAAAACCACAGTAAGATACCATTTCATACCCACTAGAATGGCTATTACTTTAAAAAAGGAAAATAGCAAGAATTGGTGAGGATAAAGAGAAATAGGATCCCTGATGCATTGCTGGTGAGAATGTAAAGTGGTGCAGCTAAAGTGGAAGACAGTTGGGCAGTTCCTCAGAAAGTTGAGTGTAGAATTACCATATGACCCAGCAATCCCACTTCTAGGCATATATCCAAAAGAATTGAAAGCAGGGACTTGAAGAGATATTTGCACACTGTTGTTCATTGCAGCATCATTTACAATTGCCAAAAGATAGAAGCAACCGAAATGTTCATCAACCGATGAATGGATCAACAAAATGTGGTATATATACACAATGGAATGTTATTTTTCTGTAAAAAGGAATGAAGTTCTGACACATGCAACAATATGGATGACCCTTGAAGTCATCATATTGAGTAAAATAAGCCAGACACACATGCAAAAATATTGTTTGATTTTCCTTATATGAGATACCTAGAATAAGCAAATACATAGAGACAGAAACTAGATTACAGGCTACCAGGGAATGGCAGCAGGTGGGTATAGGGAGTTTTTGCTTAATGGATACTGAGTTTCTGTTTGGGGTGATGAAGAAATTTTGGTAATGGATAGTGTTAATGGTAGTACAATACTGTAAATGTAATTAATACAACTGAATTGTGCACATGAAAGTGGTTATAATGGAAAATTTTGCATTTTGTATATATATTTATCACAGTAAAAAAATTTAAAAAGCACATGGGGCCTCTCTGCTGGGATATCCCACAGATACCTCAGACTTGACATGAGCAGTACTAAGTTTATCATCATCAATCCTAATGTGCTTCTCCACGTGCTCTCCCCCAGGGACCATTGTCACCAGTTCTTGGCCACCCATGCAGTGGTCAGGGGGCATTTCCCTCCAGTCTCACTCCCAATCAATATCTATGGCCCTAGCTCTTACAAGGGGGCTGATCCAGGATTTGTAGGGCTGAAGCTGATACCATTTGGGGTGTCCTCTTTCAGAAAAATAAATCAAATATAGACATTAAAGTTAAAATGTAATTAAAATGAGAAAATAAAATTTAAAATCCAGGATATTTTTTTTTCATTAACTGACAAACTCTATGATGTTTTTATTTTCTATATTTTTTGGCTGCATACTGTTTGACCACTTCCTCATATAATAATGCTTTTGAAATTTATTTGTTGTAGAGAAAACAGAACACTAATTCAATCTTGTGGTTGAAATTTATTTTTCTATTATTGACAGTTGAGATATATAAATCATATAATTCTACTGAGAGATACTTGCTGTGTGTGCCCTAAAAATATAGGAATTCTGATCAATTCTATTTCATATGATTCCCATCAAAAAGCATGGTGCATTTGTAATTCTACCAAATATATTATTATTATCATGTCAACTCCTGGCAGGTGAGAACTCTACCATGAGAACCGAAATCTCAGATTTTACAAAGGATAATGATGGGAAGAATCTGCTACTGAGTAACCTCCCTTGCCCACATGCTCGATGCCTGTGCTGCAGGACACAGCCACATCACAGTAATCTCTGCCCTGCACCTTCATCTCACAACGTCCTGTGTCAACACCTGCTGGACTGACGTGCGGAGTATTCTGCAGCAATATCCTCGCTAAGGAGCAGTATCCCTAGCAATAACCATACTCCCAATCCAAACCCAAACCAATGCGTACCAGCTCAGCTCCCCTTTGCTCTATCTCAAGAATGCCCCCAGCCCCTCCAGTGCCACCTGGCATGAGAGGAAATATGTTGGCGCGAAAGAGTGGAAAGAGACAACAGTCTTAACTAATTGCAGTTAAAATATCTTTCTTTCGGGAAAGTTTACAAAAGCGTTTGACCGTGTGAACATGGAGCCATGGCCCTTCCCAGGGCCTTGGACAGGGGTGTAAGTGATGGGCCTGAACTAACTTCAGAATAAACGCATCTCGGCTTCTATCTTCATAACATCCTTGGGTTTCCTCCCTCCCTCCTTTCATCCCCTCCCTATACCCCACCTGCATCTTCTCTCACCTGGACCAGAGCAACAGCCCTGCAAAAGGCCTTCCTTCTCCTGCTCTCACTGGCCCTAGTCCATCTAAAATGCAAATTTGTCATGTGACTCCCCTATTAACCTCTCCGTGCTCCTCTTTGCTGTCAGAATGAAGCACCGCTCTATTTGGGGTGATATCCACTTTGGAAGTCTATGAGGTCCTACTCTACAGCTCAATGGACTCACCCAGGACATCTGGTGGGGAGATGATGATGGACAACGGCTGTCCCAGGGAATGGAGAGTCTGCAGCTGCAGGCAGGATAATCCCATCCCTCCTATCCATGGGATATAAGCCCCTTCTCAATTGGAGATGGAGTGGACATCACCATCCCAAACTCCTCAGGATTGGAGGAAGAGCTATGGACTAGAGTGGACTTACTGGTATCTACTATAGACATATTGTGATTCAAGCAATGGAAGAAATTACAACATTAATGTGGAGCCAGTGGCCACTGGACGCTTTGGGGGCAGGGAGAGGGAAAAGCAGTTGTAATACAGGGGCTTTTTCGGGACTTGGGAATTGTCCCGAGTGGCATTGCAACGACAGATATAGGCCATTTTATATCATCATATAACGTGCAGAACTGTGTGGGAGAGAGTGTGGTCTACAATGTGAACTATGGTCCATGCTTAGTGGCAAAGCCCCAGGATGTGTTTATCCATTGCAG
>JAQZBX010046951.1:0-20619 GCA_029593785.1 Cabassous unicinctus | reverse complement strand
AACTCAGTGCACTTTGCTGGAAAACCTCCGAGCTCAACCTTTTGAACAGGGAGTCAGTTCTGCCCTGGGTCCTGGGCTGGCAGGTCTGCTTGGCAATGGCTCGGAAATCAAGTTCTGCCGCAGGTAAGCCCTTCACTGCCTGGGCCAAGAGGCCAGCCCACCTGCCCATCAGCGCTAGTCTCGGAAATGGCTCCTCCACCTCAGACCCCACTTCTGTGTGTAGACATGAGCTAATGATTGCATTATTCACCAGCATCAAAAATGCTACCAAGAAATTCAATTTGCAAACTTTTCTTGGCTCCACTCTTACCCAATGGCTTGCTTTCTGTGCCCCTAGGCCCAAAGGCACTGGCCTCCCTGCTTGGGGAAAACACTGCAGTTCTCCTACTGACAACCCCCTTGCCCTCCCCAAGCTCAGTCACAGCTCATTTAAGGCCACACTGTTCTTTCCTTCAGGGAGGTCCCAGAAGTGGGTGGCTTGGACAACTGGGTCCTCCAGTTGGGACCACAAGACCCCTCCAAACCCCTCCATCACGGCCCCAACCTCCAGTGGAGGGCCCCTCTTGGGGGCTTCACACAGCCTCACTCGGCTCCCACGGAGCCCTGCCCCGCAGAAGAGGAAGCGCCAAGCAAGGCCAGCCCGAGGCCGCGCGAGTCAGGAGGGTCCAGGGACACGGGCCTTTCCATTTCAGAACCAGGCCAGGACGGTCACCTACATTCAGGACTCTGCTGGTGACAATGCCCCCCTCTGCAGGGGCTCACAGGAGGGGCTGTCTCTGCAGAGGGACAGCAAGGTGGGGGGGTGGGGAGGGCAGGGGCTGCTCTATGCCTGTGCTGGGAATCCGAGAACCCTTCCAACTACACGGCACAAAGACCTCCTGACCCTCTGGAGGGACTTGCTCTGGGAGCAAACTGGGAAACCTCTGCTCAGAGGGCCCTGCTTTGTGGCCCATGCTGGCCATGACCAGGTCTGAGGAACCATCTATATTTCAAAAAGTCTTGGGGGTGCTCCTCTCCACCCCACCCCCCACTCCCATTCAGACTGTCACCCCTGGAGAGGGGAGGGGCCTGCTGGGAGGGAAAGCAGATGTCCGAAAGACACCCAAACTCGAGGCCTGACTTGCTGGCCTGGGGACTCTGTGGGGAGATGCGCTCTCACCCACGCCAATTAGACCAACCCGCAGAGCCCCCTCCCGGCTTCAGGTGGGGACCTTCTCCCCTCCCTACCGATTTAAAAGGAGTCCTTTCAGGGAGTTGATTTCCGACTTGAGTTCACTGATATTCTGAGACTCCAGGATCCAGTTGGTGGATGTGGTGGCCTGAAAGAGCAAACAGAGGAGACCCCAGATGAAGACGGCACTCTGCCCCCAGCTGGCAGCGCTCAGCCAGCCAGGGTGGCCAGGGGCCTGCAGCCTCAGCAGTGCTCAGAGCCCCAGAACACACCGACCCGGGCGCCAAGCTGGCCGCCCTGGAGAAGGCTCTGCCACTGCCCATGGGGGCCTGCCTGCCGGCGTCTGTTTGAATGATGACACCCTTTCAACTCTGGCCGTCTGGGTCTTAGGCAGTGTTGAGGGGTCAAGGGGTCGTGGCATTTTGAAGGTGGGAGGGTTATGCAAAACACAACCGCAGCAACACCACAGAGCCCGCAGAGACACCGCTGGGGGGACGGCGCGACGCCCAGGGTGGGTGTGGGCAGAGATGAAGCAGCAGGTAAATGTGGGGCCATGTCATGGGAACTAGCCTCCCTACTTCTGTGTTTCAAATGCTCCATTCAAACAGCAAACAGTAAAAGAAAAACCATCTACATACCAACGACTCCCTCCACCCAAACCCCTCCCCTCTAAAAAAACTACCACCACACACAGAAGCCTGTGAGGCTGGCAAGTGGCTGGCAGGGGTGCCACCGGCCTCGGGCACTGGTCCACCCCGTGTCCTCAGCTCCAGCCTCACTATCGGCCTAGAAGGGCTTCGCCCAGGCACCTGCCGACAGTGTGCCGCGACCCCTGGCACCTGCCGCACGGGCTGGGCCCACAAGGGACGCCCTCCAGACCTCACCCCCCATCTGTCAAACCATGACTGCGAGGCGCGCCATCCGCCCTGCAGTCATTCTTCCGGGAGGACTCTGAAGGCTCCGCAGAGAGAGAGAAGTTGTCACGTGACGTGACTTCAACTCCTGCCCTGAAGACCCAGGGAAGGCGACAGCCATGACCGCCTCTGACAAGCACCAGCCTTTGATGTGCACCTTTCCCCTCTGAATTTGGCATCATCTTTCCAAATAAACTTTAGTGAAGCACACCTTTATCTCGGCAAACCTTATCAGGATAGATGGCGAAGAGGACAGCCAAGACAGTAGGCCCCCAAGTAGCGGTCCCGGCAGGTTGAGCTGCCCAAGGAGAGTTTATGAGGCTAACTGCAGACGTCATGGCCTCGGGTGTGGGTGCCGAAGCGTCCGAGGGGAGTCAGGCTCAGTTGTCCTCAGGTAAGAGATGAATAGGGCAGTGTTCCCGCTTCCCTGACACTGCCATGCCCAGGCTGACAGAAAACCTGAGCCGCAAGTTCCTGTGAAGACGGAAGACTCCGGGCTGGCAGGGGGGTGCCTGGATGCTCCCTCCTCTCTGCTGCTGATCTGCGGGCTGGCTCAGAGAGGCCTGGCCTTGGCCGTGGCGGCTGGGCTGGGGGGCTGCGGCAAGCAGCCAGGCCAGGCACACCTCTGTGACGAGCAGCCCCTCGGAGGGGGCTGCAGGCCTCCGGAAGGAAGGCCCGGGCAGCCTCGGAATAAGCCGTGCCTGCTGCCCTCACACACATCCCCTTGAGGCCCCCCCCCTCCGGACCACCAGACAGCAAGGATCCAGAAGCCGCTTTTCTGGCTTCTGAGACCTTGAAAACTATAGCAGCCCATTAACAAGGGAGCAATTTCCACTCACCGGCCTACAAAGGACTCAAATTTCCAAACGCACATGGTGCCAGATGCCTAGGATTTAGATATAAAATCTGACATCTGGGGCTTCTTAGCCAGTCTCTTTAAAAAACAGTTGTAGAAAATTCACAGCCTTTAGTTTTATGTAGGTTTTTTAATTACTTAAAGTTCTTCTTTTTAATTTTTTACAGTACTCCGGGAGGAGTTTGGAAGCCAGAAATAAAAACTTATATTGCAGCTGAGAAAACACAGCTCTGCTCTTTGGCTTATGTGGCCAGCAAAGCCCTCACACGTGGGGGTTTAGCTACCAAACCAGTGAGCTCCACCTCAGGATCGGGGAAGACAGACGGGGGCTGGGGCAGGCAGGGAAAGACCCCCCAGAGCAACTGGCCAAGCAGCTCTCCCAGGCCGCTCTGCACCACCAAGCAGAATTCCATGCCCCTTTCTTCTTAAAGCACAGCATGTGGTCTCAATCTTAATGTTTTAAGGCCTGAAAGCGGCTTTCCAGTCTCCGGAATGGCTTCTGGCCATCGGCAGGCCACAGCTCCAAAAGACAACAGAGGCGAGGGGGGCCGGCCCGTAAGCTGGCTTTTCCAGCTGCTTTATGGGCTGGCCACCTGCAGGGAGCATGCACAGGGCTGGAGGTGGCCACTGACAACCACAGCCGTCTCGGAGGAAGTGTGGGCAGTGCCTCTGTGTGGGACAGGCTATCGGGGAGGGGATTCTCAGGGGCCCTCTGCAGAAAGAGGCACCTAGATTCCATGGGAATGGGAAGATTCCTATTTTACTGGTTTCTGCACATGCGAAAGTTTTGAGCACTGGCTTCAATCTTAGCTGCGCAATGGGGTGGGCTTTCCCCAGGAGAGCAGCTCCGAGTGAGACCCTTCATCCTGCAGGCTGCATGGAAGCAGCCAGAAAGCTGCACCCACCCGGCCCCTGGTACAGGAGAAAGGGACAGAAGGCAGAGGACAGTGGTGCATCCTGGAGCCACTGGACCACTGTCTCCTAGGCCTGGTCTGCCCAAGACAGCGCCACTGCCTGGAGCCCACAGGCACAGGGCCTGGGCCAGGCCCCAGGGACGGTTAGAGAAGGGACACGGCATGAGCACACAGTGAACCCGAAGGGAGCCACAGACTATAGTTAACAGGACAATTATACAAATGTTCTTTCATCAACAGCAACAAATGTGCCACACTAATGCAAGGTGTGAATAACAGGGGTGGATGAGAACTCTATTTTATGCATGATTTTTCTGTAAACCTACAACTTCTCTAATTAAAAAAAAAAAGAGCTGATGTCCAACTTACACACGTGAGAAAAACAGTGTCCCCAAGTAACAGGAACAGCAAGAAGGCAAATTCACCAGCAGGTGCTGGGTGCTGCATGGAGAGTCTCTGAGACGGCTTCTGACTGAAGACAGCCTACTCCGCCTCACGCCCTGGGTGGCACCAGTGCCCCAAGCCTGACCCCGGCTCCCCACAGACCCAGGGCCAGGAGTCTGCGTTCCTGCAGAGCTGCTCTAAGCAGGAAACGACTCAAGCAGCCAGGTGTCGATGTCGCTCCATTTCACAGATGGTGAGTGAGCTACCTGCCATCACACAGCCAGAAAGCAGCAGGGCCAGGATTCTAACCCAGGCAGCCTGATCGAGAATCTGTGGGGAAGGTATTGCCATGACTGCTTCTGATTTGGAAAGTAAGGCATGGAGCCTACTTCGGTTGACAATGGCCCCCGAAGTCCACGATCCCTGGGCCAGAGGACCTGCCCATCGCAGCAGACCTCAGTCCAGTGCGTCCTGGACAGGGCAGGTGTTGGTAAACTACCTACAGCCAAGCTTCTCCCTCTCTGGTTTCTGGAATTCCTCTTGGCATCACTGCATCCTGGAACCTAACCTGTAGGGGAGGCCGTCCCGTGTCTACACGGCAGGAAGGTGGCTACGCGAGGGGTCCACAGCAGAGAGCTGCTTTCTTCCCTCCTGTTGGTGGTGAAACAGGGACAGAAAGGCCGCCCTCCCTTCTCTGCAGGGCAGTACCAGCCCCGATGCGTAAGTGGTGTGAGAAAGTGGCCTGGCCAGCAGGTGGGAGACAAAGTCAGACCCCAAGAGAGCAGGCACAAGGACAAGCAGAAAGAGCCCTGCAGGGCGAATTCAGACCCGTGGGGGTGGGGATGGGGGGTTCGACGGGATCACAGACAAGTACCTTGGCGGTGGCCAGTTCATGGGCGAGCTCCTGGACCTTCTGCTGCTGCTGTATCAGCAGCTCCTGGACAGAGGCTAACGTCGACTGTAACTGAGTCACTGGGAGGAAAAAAGTGGTGATATCTCTGTTAAATTGATACACAGATTTTTCCTTCTCTCTGTCCACACTGCCCACATTCCTGCTACATCTAATTTATCTGGAGATGCCCCACCTCCATCCCCTTGCAACCCATATAATTTATCTGCACTCTGGGTAATCTACCTGCACTGTATCTAACCTCTAGTATTTCCACTTTATCTTTCTATTGTGTAGTTGTCCATGGTCAACAGTATATCCGTCCAAAACCTCTCCCCTCTAATTATATCAGGTTATGATTTCCTCAGCTCTCCCAACTTCTATAATGTCTGCATCGCTCATCCACAGCCCTCGCAATGTCCTTGGGAAACTTGTGCAAAGTCTCCAGTCCTGGGAGAGATGCGTGCCGGGTCTCTGTGATATGCAGGCACCCAGGAGAGGTTAAAAAGGGCAAAACCTGTTTCCACTACAGCTCTTTCCAGCACAGCCCACCCCGAGGCTGTCGGAGCTGCCCTGGGTAACGTGACCTTGACGGTCTCCCATGAGTAGATGCCCGCAGAGCAGACAAGCCCGCTGACTTCCGAGGGCTTCCCAAACATGCCAGGGTGGCGGATTCCTGCCTGGGACAGGGGGTGCTCTTGCTTGCCTCGGGCTTTTAAATCAGAGCCCCATCCAGCAGTAAACAAATTTATAAAGGAGAAAAGCTACCTCCGGTGCCACAGGCCCCAGCTAATCTGGGCCATCATCAGGCACCAGGTAAAGAACACGGGCCCCGTGGAGTTGCTAACAGAGGAGGTGGCTGGGGTTATGGGAGCCACAGTAATTACAGACTCTCTTGACCCCGCTTTGGATTCTTGGAGGGAAGGGGGAAAATCACTGAAAAAACCCCCCTGAAACCCTCATAGAAGCAGAAATTAAAAATGAACTTTACAGCCCTTAGAAAGGCTGTCATTTTATTCCCCTTATTAATATTCTGAGGTTGGGAGCCTTTCCGTAAAAACATAATTAATTGAGGCCGCGCCGACAGTAAACAAGCAATTTCAAATTAAACCGAAATGACGGCGGCTTCATTTGCAAATGTGAACAGATTCTCAGAGCAGATAAATGAAGTCACCACATAAAGTGGAGACGGAGGGGAGAGGGGAGGGGGCAAAGAAGGGGGCTGCTCGGAGAAGGCTTTGAGGGGTGACGTGATGGAGTCATTAATCTTTACCTGTCTGAGCCACGCTGCCACTCAGCTCCGAGAGACTCGCCTCCATCCTCTCGAGTTGCTTCCTGTCCTCTCTGCCGCCCACGATCAGGGGGAGCAGGTATTTCTACGAGAAGCAGGATGGGTGTAAGGAGTGGGTATGTACTTGGGGTAATTCTTTAGCAATCTCTCAAATTCTGCTCACCAACTTTCTCTCTGTCATCTCCGGGTTTTGGAAACCTCTAAGCAAACACCGTAAATGGATGAAATATTTGAAAAAGTTAAAGAGACTGCAATTACAATCATGTAAAAATTATGTCTGAACAAGGACAAGGACGAGTAGGGAATGTGGATAAATCAAAGCAATGTGATCTGTTGGGATGAAGAACTTTTCGGTTCTTTTATTTAGTTTTGTTAATGATGCTATAATGTTTCCATAACATTTTCAAAAATTTACTTTAAAAGTTATAAGATAAAAATGTGGAGAAACTGGTAACACTGATGGCTTCCAGAAGAGTGGGAGGGGAGCTTTTTACTACACACTTTTCTGAACCATTAACATTTCAAATCAGGTGAATGGATTGCCCATTCATAAATAAATGAATAAAATTTTAAAATTATAGGAGAAACTAGACAAAAATCAACAAGAGATTTCTGGGACCCTGGGCTCTTTTACGAAAGGCTAACACATGGGGCATTCTGAAACTGTGAAAAGAGGTCGCCTCCGTCTATACCTAAATGAAGCCTTGTGTCCTTAGAATGAGTTTTTTTTATATAGGAATCAAATGAAGTCAATTTCCCCCAGAACTGAAATACACGGGCAGAAGGGAGAGGAATGGGCAGAACCAGAAGAAACTGGCATTGCGGAAAAAGAAAGGCGATGCTGCAGGGCAGCCAGAGATGCCCAGAACCAGGGAACCCCAGGCAAGGGGAGGAGGAAGGTCTGGGAGCTTTCAGGAAGCAGGCAGGTGGGGCACAGCTGGTCGCTGGTTGTCAGAGTTGGGTAAGGGTGTTAAGGGATGGAAGGTGGGGACGGGGTGCCCACTGGGAGGGCTGGAGGACAAGAACGTGTGCTCCGAAATCCAAGTGCTCAGGACTTGGAGACAAAGCACCCACATTTGAGGAACGTGAGACCAAACTCCAACACGGCAGCGCTGGAGCCAGCGAGCGCAGGTCTGAGGGTGTTACTAAAGCATGGCTCCGGCTCCTCCTGCACTTGGGCCCCAGCTAGGACAAAGAGACGGCAACTTCTCTATTAAGGGCTCCGCACTGGGGAAGGAAAAGAAGGTCTTCCACCAGGGATTTGTGGGAGAACTCCTTTCAAGAGCTACTGCTAAGTGAAGATCACGAGTCGGCATAGGCATAGAAGCATTTTCTATTTTGCAAAGTGCTTTCCAACCACGGTGTGAGTTATTACCCACAACTGAGCCAAGACTCATCAAATGTAACCCTACATTTCAGGTCGAAAATTTCTTAAGCATAGACATCAAGAAATTCTCATCCATGGAACCAACTAAAAACCCCACTTCTGAGATCAGACATGACGAAGGAGCACACATACTTCCCCAGCCTAAATCTTTATGGATTTATCGTCTTCTTTTTTTTCTAATTTAAAGAAACTATTATAGCAGATGTTTCAGAAATTCTCATCACCATTGCAACTGATCTTTTAATGCCTCTTTTCTTTTTTAAAGCAGATCTTTTTTTTTTCCTGTAAAGATTTATTTATTTATTTATCACCGCCACCACCACCCCTCATTGTTTGCGCTCGTTGTCTGCTCTGTTTCCATTCGTTGTGTGCTCTCTGTGTCTGCTCATCTCTTTAGGAGGCACAGGGAACTGAACCCGGGACCTCCTATATGGGAGAGAGACGCTCAATCGCTTGAGCCACCTCAGCTACCTGCTTTGTTGTATCTCTCATTGTCTTTCCTCTTTGTATCTCCTTGTTGCGTCATCTTGTTGCGTCAACTTGCTGTGCCTGCCCATCGCGCCAGCTCACTGTCTTGCTCCTCTTCAGGAGGCACCAGGAACCAAACCTGGGACCTCCCATGTGGCAGGCGGGAGCTCAATCGCTTGAGCCACATCCGCTTCCCCAGATCATTTTTTAAAGAAAGATCAGAGTGTTTTGGAAACAACTGATGATCCCTGTGCTCCACCACCCTTGCCAACAGGGCTGCACTCTGTACCCATCAGGCCGCGGCTGGCTATTAGGGACCTGCTGTCATGGCCGAGACACTAATTTGAGAATCCTGTGCTAGCATTTGATTCTTCTTGGTGACTGCATGCAGTTAGTCATCTGAAAGAGGCTCTCCACAAGCACAGGTTCACAGGGGTAAATCCCAGACTCAGAAGACTTTGCTTCTGAATTTCTGGCATGGAAATTTCTAACTCCAGGAATAGATGTTACACTGACAACAGTATGTTCTGCTATAACTTTGTCATTGGCTCTTGTACTTGGCCAAAAAATTAAGATGTTTAAGGATGTTTCACATGTCAAAAGTTACGGCAGTGAGTCTTGGTATTCATTCAGGTTCTTTAAAGGAAATCTCCAAATAAGGGGTGGAGATGGTGGCCTCAGGAGAGAAAGGCTCCTCTCCAGGATCAGCATACGGAGATGTCCCAGGCCACTGTTTCACCTTGTCTCTGGGGGCCTACACTGGACTTAAATCTTCTAGAAAAGGCTCAGATTTGTGTCAAATAAAGTTGGGCCTTCACACTGGCATCAAGGGAAGTAAATATCTGCTTCATGCTTGCAACTCTGTAAGCAATGGAAACTGGTACCCTAAGGGTTGACTTATGAAATCTGGCAAGGAATCCTATGTTTATATGAAAGCCAATACAATATCCAGGAAATGAAAAATAGTTCCCCAAAGTATGACCTTGTTCTGATCATGAGATTCTCAAAGCTGGCTTTGAATCTAAGCTGGAACAACAGCCAACCATGGAAAGGGCTTCCCACTTGCCATGTGGGCTCTCGGCTTTTCCCACACCCTGACTCCCTTGATCCTCCCAGCAACCTCATGAGATGGCACTGGCCTGTGGTCACAGTCGAGACAGGGGGGCTCCAGTGTCCATGTTCTTACCTACTCACCACCTCCCAAAATTTACAGGCGGCTTATTCTCTGCCAAGCACTATCCTAAGTACTTGACATTGATGATCAGCTGATGGACCTCACAACCACCCTGTGCAGTAGAGAGATGGGTACTGCAGACGAGGCAGGTCTGAATGTGCTGAGCTTCCGCGGACAGGCGGTGGCAGGGCCAGGACTTGAACCTGGCCAGGGTCATCTGACTGATCAGTAGGCTCTGCTGCCTCCGCACACAGACTCACCTGCTCTCACTGTGCTCTGGGGCTGAGCATTTACTTGGCAAGCCAGAGCCTCTACCACCGATAAACCTAAGGGCGGGTAGGAATGGAGCCGAGTGCCAGGGCTTCCAAGAGGGGCAGGCTTACCTTGTAGAGCTGGTGAAAGCCAAACGCAGCCCCTGCCATGATGATCGCCAAGGCGCTATAATCTCTCCATCGGGAGCCTACAGGGCCAATTGGTTGGAGAAAGAGAGTCAGGAGTAAGGCAGGAGGAGAGGGCAGCGAGAGAGAAGAGAACACTGTGACTCGGGGGCACAGTTTCCTTGTCTCAAATGATCGGTAATTAGGACACACAACTGCAGGAAGACAGCATGGCTGTCAGGAGACAGCTGGCTGTGGCCTTCCCCTCTTTCTGGGCTTTCAGAACTGCTGGCCTCAAGTGAAACCTAAGTGATAGCGAGTTGTCAGACACCGACTGTGTGTCTGCTGTGTGGGCAAGCAGCGGTGGGCTGAGGGTGTCACCCACCCGGAGTGCGGGGTCAGAGCAGAAGAGACCCGAAGACATGTAACGGCCTCTGCGCTCAAGCAACAAAATGACCGCGTTTATTCAAACATTTACAAAGCACTGACAAGGCCCCAGACAGTGCTCTAGGTCCTGGGTGGAGAAAAGACACAATTCAACAAATGACCAAACGAGGTGAGGTAACTTCAGATAGTATTTGATAAAAAATACAAAATGCAAGAGTGAGGGATGGCAGAGGAGGGCAGCGGTGGGACAGCTTGGAGGAGGAGGCAGTTGAGACCTGCGAGGCCCTGGGGGGAGCATTCCAGGCAGGGAGGAGCAAGTGAAAAGGCGACGCCAACCTGCGCGGAGACAGACTGTGGGCGGCGGGTGGGCAACGTGCAGTGGTGGCGAGAACGCGGAGCCCGGAGAAGGGATCGCTGTGCCGGCCCAGAGAAAGGCAAGAACAAGTACTCAGGGGTGGAGAAGGGCACGTGCGCCTGGGGGGCAGCGGGGGCTGGGGTGGGAAAGGCAGGGGCTGACGGGCAGTGCCCTGGGTGCTCGGCAGTGGGAGCCCCTGAAGGCTCTGAGAAAGGGAAGGACATGATGAGCTCTCTATCTCAGTAGCACACTGCCCGGGCCGCACCCAGGGCGAGTTAGCAGAGGCCAGAAAGCTGAGGAGGAGGCTACTGCAAGCGTCTGCAGAGACTAGGATGGAAAAAAAGGAGCAGAGTCAATAGGGGTCTCAGAACAACCTGGGGTGGTGGTGGTGGTGGTGGTGGCTGCGGAAGTGGAAAGGGACAGCCAGTCTTCTGGTTGGAGCAGGCTCCTGAGCAGCTGTCTGTACAGCAGCACATGCAAACGTTTGCCCAACTCCTGAACAAAAGTCTAGTTCCACAGGAGGCCAGGAGTTTTCTCCTCCAGCACCTTTCCACGTGGCAGTTTGCAAAGGGCGTTCATGCCCATGATCTGACCTGATCCTCCCAGTGATCCCGGCAGCACCAAGAAGCCTCACCCCCATCCTGAAAGCCCACTGGGAGCAGCCAGGCCACCCTGCATGGCGCTCCACCTCCTCTCGGGGTCTCTGCCATTAGGAGGGGCTCAGACCACTGTTTCCAGAGCCTTGTGGGTGTGAAACTCAGACAAGGCCACTAACTTCGGGGGCTAGAGGCAGCCATCAGACCACAGTGCCACAGAAGCATGCTGTTACGAGAAGGAAGTTAGGAATCTGAAGGGAGTTGGGGAGAGAAAAGGGTGAAGAAGGAAGAGCAAGATTCCTGAAACTCATGAAGCCGAGCAGAACTGAGGTACGCGTTTCTTCAGACACGCTTCTATGCCTCCCACCTGTGAGCCCGCAGAGGCACCTCTTATGTCCCAGTGTTTCTCTACGAAAGGCAGGAGCTTGGTGACAGGAGGTGACCCGACAGGGAGGCAGCTGCTGGCATGCAGGCCAGCCAGGGGGACCTGAGTGGCGAAGACCGGTACAAGGGAAGCGCTGCCTCCACCCGGTGCTGCTGCATGGGCCTCTGAGGAAGCAGAGGCGAAGCTGCTGGAGGAGTCTGGAAGAGTCTCTCCTTAGCCACCAACTCCCTTCCTCCCTCCCTGCCTGTGGGTTCCACACGAAGATTCCCAACCTGGGCCAGCCCCAGAGTGTCGACAAAACCATCACCAACATGTGGCCTCCCCAGCCCTCGACTCCCTTTCTTGCTTTGTACTTTCTGGGGTAAGTAAACGCGCTGCTGTGGGTCAACCATCAGCCAGCACAAGTCAGTATACTTCGAGAAGTCTCCCTCCCCCACTAACGACCACTGTTAACAGTTTCTTGTTTGTCCTTCCAGAAAACGCCCACACATAAATAAGGCAATGCAGATATGTAACATCTCCCTTCCGGTCTCCCTCCATTTCTCATTCTTTTTTTTTTTTTTTTCTACAGCTGCACAATATTCCATTTAACCAATTCCCTGTTGATGGACGTTTAGATCATTTCCAGCCTTTCACTACTGGACACAGTGCTGCCCCGAATGACTGCACTCATGTCATACCACACGTCTGCACAAGGACACTTGTGGACACGCATCCTTGGAGGCGGGGTCAGGAGGCACGCGCATTTGCAATTTTGATAGATACTGCCAAACTGCACCCCACTGGAATTGAACCAACTCATTCCCACCAACAATGTACAGGAGGGCTTGTCTCCCCATGGCCACTCTATCACAATGTGGTAATCAAATTCGGAGATTTCTGCCAATACTAGAGTGGAAAAACAGCATTTCACTCTAGTTTTAATTTGCATTTATCTTATTATGAATGAGGATTGCACTTCTTTGCATTTGTATTTCCTTTTCGGTGAACTGTATATGCCTCATTTTTCTACTGGGTTTCTTTTCCCTTATCAATTATAGAGACTTTTTATATATTAGGGGGATTAGCCCTTGTCCATGATGAGTTGCAAATACCTTCCCAGTTTATTTTTCTTGTGACTTTGCTTGTGGTGTTTCGTGGCATGCAGGTGTTTTTCACTGTTAAGTTGATCAGTCTATTTTCTTATGGATTCTAGATTTTTTGTTATGGTTAGAAAGGACTTCCACACTCCATTCCCAGGCTGTGCAGTAACACTCGATGTTTACATCTAAGAATGGTCTCTGAAAGGGGAGGCTGCAGCGTTAACCTGACGTGCACATGCCCATCCATCGTGACTCTAAGAGAACACGCAATCTCCTCTCAGCAAACAGGAAATGCTGAGACCACGGAGGTAGGTGGCTCTTCCACCTGGACCCTGGGGAGCCACAGGAGTGAGTCCCAGGCAGACCTCTTGTCTCTCCTCTCTCTCCAAGCCAGCTTTGCTCTGAGTGCCTGATGCAAAACCTGACATCCAGTGCGAGGTCCTTTTCAGGAGGAAAAATGAAGTGAGCATAACTGTGCCACTTCTCAAGAGGGCCACTGTTCAGGAATTTAACCCATACCCAGAACATCCATCTGTGCAGCCAAAACCCTTGGAGAGAACCATCTTCAAAATGGGACATGTGTCCAAAATATCTTATTCACCACTAATTTTTCAAATACCCACTCACTATCCAACAGGGAAAGAGCTGCAACTGGGCTAAAATCCCAACAGGAACCCAAAGTCTGCGGGGTTCTTCTGTTTTCCTGCAAACACACGGCGCCCTGAGAAGCGCAGCCTCTTTACTTGGGGCACCTCGAACTGCCAAGGGCTGAACGGATGCTGGCAGCTCAGGGGTGCACGATCAGGACCCTCCTCCAGCTGCTCCCCACTTTCCTGAGTGTGGGGACTCCCGCAAGCCCCAAGAAACACCTGTGGTTCCTGCCAGCCTCACCCTTCACCCTTTCACTGCTCTTCTGTTCCTGTCAGGCTCACGTTAAGAACATTTTATTGCCCCTGGTTTTCATTATTAATGAAAAGGGACCAGAATGATCTTTCCTAAAGTTCAGAGAGTCTATAAAAACAAGAAGCTGAAATGCCATTTTACTCGTTTTGGAGATGTGTGATACAATTCTGTCTTGTGGCAAAATAAAAAAAGAGAGAAACTAAGATGGAGATAACTCTTATCCACTCCATGGCTTTAAAAGGGTAACAGATGAGGCCTACTGTGAAAGCATTCAGCGATTCCAAAACAGGCTCAAATCTCCCAGCCACCACCACCTGGATTCCTGCCCCCTCCAAGTCTACTGCAGACCCCACGAGAGAATGAGTGCAGGGCACCTGGCTTTTCTTGTCACCATACTTCCCAAATATCCAGAATGATAAAGACAAGGGCAGAAAATGGGATCAGTCACTCTTCCACTCTAGCTTAGAAGTAGAGAAAACGTAATAAAAAGAAGCTTTTTAAAGGCATCAGAACAATTTCAACTTACATTCAAGTCTAGGAGCAGATGCCTGCTTGTATTCAAGGCAGACAAGGGGGCCAGCAAGCAAGAAGCCTGGGATGGGGGGCCCTGGTTCCACACCACCAGCCAGAGGGCTCAGAAGACTTCTTTTCTTATCAAGCACAGACCACTTGACTGAAGGAGGTAAAGAACCCAGGAACAGTGATATTTTTAATTTCACTGTTAGCTTGGGCTCAAACGGTCCACAACACTTCCCCAACAGGCATGAACAGCTAACTAGCTGAATGACACCATACTTTATGAACACCACATCACTGCCTTCTTCTGAAGAGTGAAGAGATAGGCAACTGTGGTGGCAATTATCCTGCACAGTTGCGTGTTTCTGGAGCTGCCATTATGCCTTATGCTGCAAATGAGGTCCGAGGACACCTATTTCTAACATGGGAGAAGAGCAGAGGGCTCTTTAACCTTCCATGGTTTCCATCAGCTAGCTTGAGCTCTGATAGTCCACACGGAGTTCTGCTGGCCTCCAGGCTCAGAGTTCAGGTGAATTCATGGTACACGGTGGCCACGTCTGGGGCAGGTGAGTGGCATCCCATGGCTCCTTAACTATTCTCTGACCAACAGAACCAACATTGCACAATTTCTTCAGCTATATCTCCAGAAACCAAATTCTCACCTAGCAGTGAGAACAAATATCAAGGAAGAAGGCATGCAGGGACTGGGACTCATGCAGACAACACTGCCTGAAACCACCAGTCATGGAGTCATCGCCACCACGGAAATCCTCTAATCCAGTAAAAGGTGTTCACTAGCAATACCGAGCTGAAGGCTGCCAAGAAGTTATCCTGCTGAGACAAGAGACATTCTAGTGATGTGCTGGCTGACAACAGTGGGACAAATGACCGTGTCCTTATGAAGGTCAGCAGCCCAAGCACGGCCCAAGGTTGTGGTAGTAACTGGGCCAGCCTGGCCATGGTCCCCCCCCGGACCCCTCCAGCCTGGAGTCATGACACCCCCACAGCTGTGCATCTAGCTTCTCAAATCATGCCATCGCCTTGCTCGCAAGCCACCCTGAAAATTAAATGATGACACAGGCTCACCAACAGTGAGGTCCTGGAATGAAGCCAGTCCACCAAATGAGTCTTGCTCCAGCTCAGAGTTGCTGGGCTAACTGCACCGAAATGATGGTGACCAGCTGAAGGACTGAGGGACGCGCTGGAGCACACGGCTGTGGCTGGCTGGCAGTGGTAGGAACACAGACCAGCCCAGAGTGCAGCAATCAGAAACAACACCAGCACCTGGACAGCCCGTAAGGCAAGAAAGGACCAGAGCAGTCACAGCTGGAACTCTAAGGCCTCCTCACAGGTACATCCTGTGAAAGACAATCTTTTCCGCTCCACATGGGCTGCAATGCTATCAGCAGTGTCACCTCTAGGCAGGAAGGACACTGAGAGGCATATCTATATCCCCACTCCATAGATTAAAAAATATGAGCTCTAATTAAGAATTCAGAAGAGTCCAGAAATAGACCCACATTTATATGGTCAACTATTCTTAATAAAGGAGCCAAGGTAATTCTATGGGGAAAGAATAATCCTTTTAACAAATGGTGTTGGAACAACTGGATAGCTAGCCATGAGGGAAAAAAAAATGAAGAACTTTTACCCTCACCTTACACCATATACAAAAATTAAGATCACATGCCTAGACAAAAAAGAAAAACTCTAGCACTTCTAGAAGAAAACACAAGACAAAAAATCTTTGGAGGCCTGGGGTAGGCAAAGATGTTTTAAAATACAAAAAGGATGAACCATAAAAGGAAAAGAATTGAGGACTGTAACATGGTGCAGCCATCGTGGAAAGCCATATGGCAGTTCCTCAAAAAGTTAAATATCGAATTATCCTTTGACCCAGCACTCCCACTTCTAGGTATTTACCCAGAGGGAATGCAAACAAGGTTGTAATCAGAGAGCCGAACGCCAATCTTCACAGCAGCATTATTCTCAAGAACCAAAAGCTGGAAACAACCCGGGTGCCCATCAACAGAGGAATGGATAAACGAAACGTGGCGCACACATGCCATGGGATAGTACTCAGTCATAAGAAAAGAGGAAGCTATGAGATACGCTGTAACATGGAAGAGCCTTGAAAACATTATGCTCCGTGATATAAGCAAGACACATAAGGATTAAAGTCAGGAAGTGTTAGTCCTCCAAGTCTGTTTTTCTTTTTCAAGATGTTTTCAGCTATTCAGGGCTCCTTACCCTTTCAAATAAATTTGATAATTGGCTTTTCAAAAAAAGAAAAAAGATACATAAGGAAAAAAAATTGTAGGCTATCACTAAATAGAAATAGCAAATTTACAAAGATAGAAAGTGGAACAGAGGTTACTGGGGGAGAGGGGGATGGAAGGAGGCATTACAAAAAAAAAAAAAAGTCAATAAATAAATAAAATAAAATCCCTTTTATACCACTGGGGCTTCCCAGAAATCCAGTGAGGCCACCAAAGACTTTGGAATAGGTGGACCTGAGTTTTAATCCTAGATCTGCCATCTACTCACTGTGTGACCTTGGGAAGATCACTCAATCTCTAAGTGCCTCAAGGGCAGCAAATGAAAAACAAACAAAAAACAAACCAGAGAACTAATATTATGGAGGAAAAAAGGAAAAAACTGAGTAAATGAATGTCACCAAGTTTAAAACTTTTTTTCAAAGACAATATCATGAAAATGAAAAGGCAGGCCGTAAGTTGGGAGAAAATATTTGTAAAACATATATCTAATAAATGGCCTTGTAACCAGAATACACAAAAAGCTCTTAAAACTCAATAAAAAAAAAAAGACAGTCAATGGGACTAGATGTGACTTGGGCAGTTGGGCAGCCGCCTCCCACACAGGAGGTCCCAGGTTCAGTTCCCAGTGCCTCCTAAAGAAGACATGCAGATAATGAGCGGACACAACAAGCAGACATGATGAGCAGACATAGCAAGAAGATAACGAGCAGACACAGCAAGAGGACAGAGAGCAGAAAGGCAAGTTGGCCATCTCGGGGAGGCGGGGGGAGTCAAAATGATTAAAAAAAAAAGGGAAAAAGATTGGAAGAGATTTCATGAAAGATATATGAATGGTCAATAAGCACAAGAAAATATGCTTGACAGAAAAGTATGAAATTCCATTACATACACATTAAAATGGCTAACCCCAAGAACTGAGAATAGTAAGTATTTACAAGAATAAGGAACAAATGGAACTCGCATTCCTGATGGGATACAAAATTGTACAACCATTTTGGAAAAAGCTAGACAGCTTCTTATGAAGTTGATCACACACCTACCATATGACTTAGCCATTCCACTCCTAGGTATTTACCCTGGGAAAAAAGCATCACCTGATACTTTGATTTGGACATTTTCATGGCCTCAGAACTGTAAGCTTGTAAGGTAGTAAATCCCCATTGTAAAAGTCAACCTATTTTTGATATATTGCATTTTGGCAGCCTAACAGACTGAAAAACTACCCAAGAGGAGTGAAAACATATGGCCACATAAGAACTTGCAGACCAATGTTCTTAGCAGTATTATTCACAATGGCCCAAACTGGAAACAACCGCTGAATGGACAGACAAAACGTGGTGCATTCATACAATGGAAAACAATTCAGCAATACAAAGGAATGAAATACTGATACATTCTATGCCATGGATGGACCTAGAAAATATAATGCTAAGTGGAAGAAGCCAGACACAACAGATCACATATTGTATGACTCTATTTCTATGAAATGCCCAGAAAAGGTAAATTTATAGTGATGGAAAGTAGATCAGTGGTTGCCTAGGGCAGAGATGGGACAGGGATCGACAGTAAATGGGCATGAGGGATCTTACTGGGGGGATGAAAATGCTCTAAAACTGATTTATGCTGATGGCTGCACCACTTAGATATTAAAAATCATTGAATTATATACTTGAAATGGGTGAATTTTATGACATAAAATATATTTCAATTAACTATTTAAGAAATAATTTTTCTAAAAAAAAGAAGAGTCTAGAAACAGACCCACCAAAACATGGCCAACTGATTGCTGACAAAAGGGACAAGTAACTCAAAGGGGATAGGATAATCTTTCAGCATATGATGCTGGAATAACTGAATATCTTTGTGGAGAAAAATGAACCTTAACCTTCACCTCACAAAATTGAGAATCAACCACAGAACTAAACATAAAAGTTAACACAATAAAACTTCTAGAAGAAAATAGAGTGGAAAATCTTTTTTTGATCTCAGGGTAGGCAAAGACTTCTTAGATAAGACACAAAAGCCATAAAGCATAAAAGAAAAAAAAAAGATAAAATGGATGTCATCAAAATTAAAACTGTTTGCTCTTCAAAAACCAATGTTAACCCAAAGCAATTTACAGATTCAAGGCAATCACAATAAAAAATCCAACAACCTTCTTTGCAAAAATGTTAAACCCAATCATCAAATTCATATAGAAGGTATGTAAGGGGCCCCGAATAAGCAAAAACATCTTGAAGAACACAGTTGGAGGATACATACGTCTTGATTTTAAAACTTATCACAAAGCAATAGTAATTAAAACAGCATGGTACTGGCACAAGAACAGACAGAAACCAACAGAATCAAATTAAAAGTTCAGAAATAAACCCTCACATCTATGGCCAAAGGATACTTTTTGACAAGGATGCCAAGGCCACTCAGTGGGGAAATAGTCTCTTCAACAAATGGTACTGGGACAGCTGGATACCCATATGCAAAAGAATTAAAGTGGACCCCTACCTCACACCATATACAAAAATTAACTCAAGCAACAAAAAAGAGACGAGGGGGGAGTTCATTAAAATTTAAAACTCTACAGAATGGGAGAAATTATTTGGAAACCATATATCTGACAAGGGTCTAATACCCAGAATACATAAAAAATTCCTACAACTCAACAAAAGACAAACAACCTGATTTAAAACCGGGCAAAAGACGAGAATAGATACTTCTTCAAAGAAGATATACAAATGGCCAGAAAACACATGAAAAGATGCTAAACATCATTAGCCGTCACGGAAATGTAAATCCAAACCACAGTGAGATACCATTTCACACCTACTAGAATGGTTACTTAAAAAAAAAAAAAAAAAAACCACGGAAAATAAGTATTAGAGGGGATGTGGAGAAACAGGAACCCTTTCATTGTTGATGGGAATGTAATATGGTGGAGTCACTGTGGAAAACAGTCTTGTGATTCCTCAGAAAGTTATGTATAGAATTGTCATATGACCAGGCAGTCCCACTCCTAAGTATATTCCCAAAACAACTGAAAGCAGAGATTCAGACAGATATTTGCACACCAGTGTTCACAGGAGCTCTATTCACAACAGCCAAAAGGAAGCAATCCAAATGTCCATCAACAGATAATGGATAAACAAAACGTGGTATACCAATATAATTGAAGCTATAAAAAGAAGTGACGTAAGGACTTACAGGGAAGATGGGGGAGTAGGGAGCTCCAGGACTCAGTCCTTCCACCAAAACAACTATTAAACAGGCAGGAAATGTCTGGACCAACTATTTTGAAACTGCAGAGGCCAGAAGAACACTGTACAGCATCCAGGGAAGAGCAATAGGAAGAGGCTGATAAATTATAGTAAAGAACTGTAAATTGCTCGCTCCACACGGC
The DNA here is from genome assembly GCA_029593785.1 of Cabassous unicinctus. NCBI lineage: Eukaryota > Metazoa > Chordata > Mammalia > Cingulata > Chlamyphoridae > Cabassous > Cabassous unicinctus. The sequence goes on along the minus strand of JAQZBX010046951.1, from coordinate 897 downwards.
GGTTACAAGCATCCATCCCCCACCCTTGTGGCAGGCCACCACAGGGTCCATTCATTGCCGGCCAGCTGCTGGTGACAGAAAGGGACATAAAAGTCCTCTTCCCCACAGGGGTGGGCATGGCTGATCACTGATCATGGCTTTTGATTAGCAAATTTGCATCACTGGGTCCCAACTCTGAGGGCAGTTACTATTTTGACCTACCTGGACAAAGACAGTAGCACCCATTGTTTCAACCCTCCACAGAGAGGGGCGGAGGTAGGGTGGATTTAAAGATCCAGTACCTCCTTGGGGATATAGGAGACAGTTAGCTGAAGGGCAGACCAAGAAAGCTCAGCTTTGGGGAGCCATCAGAGAAGCTTTTGGTGCCCTTCCTGACCCCCTCCACAGGGCACTTTGGAGACAGTGTGCACCCTCTTTGTGGGTAACTGGCCTTGTTTTGATTGGGAAAGACCAAATGAGGAAAGTCCTCCCTGGGGTGACACTCCTCCCAGAATTGGCCCTCCAGGCAAAAGCAGCATGAGGCAACAAAAGGGGTGTAAAAAAACCATAAAGCACAAAGTCTGGAAAAAAAGCCTGCCAGCTTCAAATACTTGGGAGAGGGAGGTTTGTCTCCAGGGAAACTGAGGGGACAACCAGACTCCTGTAAACAGGGGAACTCTAAAACAACTAACAAGCAAAAGCCCAGGACAAGACAGGGGCCCAGAAAGACAGGGGAAACCCTGCACACTGCATTTGTCTTGGGCAGACCTTCCAGACAGGAGGGCTAAAGGTCAAGAAAATCTGTCTTATCACCAGCTGTTTACAAAACCAAGAAGCAGATATCCCAAGAAGTAAACCCCAGAGTTAATATTTAAAAATATTAAAATATACAATGTGCAACAAAAAAGTACAAGACAA
>JAQZBX010046950.1:0-20621 GCA_029593785.1 Cabassous unicinctus | reverse complement strand
GTGTAGGCTGGTTGTGCATTTCTAGGAATTTGTCCATTTCATCTTGGTTGTCTAGTTTGTTGGCATACAGTTTCTCATAATATCCTCTTATGATTCTTTTTATTTCTGTGGGGTCAGTTGTAACTTCCCCCATTCATTTCTGATTGTATTTATTTGCATCTTCTTTCTTTTTTTTTTTGTCTAGCTAGGAGTTTGTCAATTTTATTGATCTTCTCAAATAACCAGGTTTTGGTTTTGTTGATTTTCTCTATTTTTTTTTTGTTGTTGTTGTTGTTGTTCTCATTTTCAGTTATTTCTGCTCTAATATTTATTATTTCTTTCCTTCTGCTTGCTTTGGGATTGGTTTGCTGTTCTTTTTCTAGTTTCTCTAATTATTCAGTCAAATCTTTGAGTTTAGCTCTTTCTTCTTTTTTAATATAGGCATTTAGAGCTATACATTTCCCTCTCAAGACTTCCTTCGCTGTATCCCATAAGTTTTGATAAGTTGTGTTCTTGTTTTCATTTGTCTTAATATATCTACTGATTTCACTTGCAATTTCTTCTTTGACTGATTATTTAGGAGTGTGTTGTTCAGCTTCCACACATTTGCGAATTTACTTTTTCCCTATTATTGATTTCCAGTTTCATTCCATTATGATCCAAGAAGGTGCTTTGTATAATTTCAATCTTTTTATATTTATTGAGAGCTGCATTGTGACCTAACATGTGGTCTATCCTGGAGAAAGATCCATGGGTACTTGATAAGAATGTACAGCCTGCTGAATTTGGATGCAGTGTTCTGTATATGTCTGTTAGGTCTAACTCGTTTATCATATTGTTCAAGTTCTCTGTTTCCTTGTTGATCTTTTGTCTAGTTGTTCTATCTAATGATATGAGTGGGGGTGTTGAAGTCTTCAACGATTATTGTAGAGATGCCTATTTCTCCCTTCAATATTCTCAAAGTTTGTCTCATTTATTTTGGGGCACCCTCGTTAAGTACATAGTATTTATGATTGTTATATCTTCCTGGTGGATTGTCTCTTTCATTAATATATAATGTTCTTCTGTATCTCTTATAACTTTTTTGCATTTAAAGTCTGTTTTGTATGATATGAGAATAGCTACCCCTGCTCTTTTCTGGTTACTATTCACGTGGAGAATCTTTTCCCAACCTTTCACTTTCAGCCGTTTTTTATCCCTGGGTCCAAACTAAAACTAAACTAAAAAACTAAAAAACTTGGGATATTAAAAAAATAGTGAAAAACATTAAAATTTTTTTGACGTTTTGTCTTTCATCACTGTAATATCTGTTGTCCTGTATGTACAATGACTATTTCTTCCATTTCTTCACCAGGGTCTTACTTTTATTCATCTTGTCTTCAAAGAAGTTGTAGGTCACAGTAAAGTCACATACAGAATATAGGGGACTCCCATATACCCAGCATCCTTCCCCCTTTCCGTATTAATAACCTTTTTATATATGGATGGTACATTTGTTACAACTGATACACAAATATTTAAACATAGCTACTAACCATGATCAATGGTTACATTATGGTTTACGTTTTAGACCATACACTTTGATAAATTTTTGATGAAATTTAACATGTCCTGTATCCAACATTGCAAGCTCATGCAGAACACTTCCATTAGCCCCCTAAATATCCCCTCTTCCAACTATTCTATTTCTCCCTCCCCCTCACCTCAGGACCCACGGTGACCACCAGGCTTCACTCCTTGAAGAACTAGATTCATAGTTACAAGATTCAACACTGAGGGCTTGATATACTGGTCTGTCCTCCCCTATTAGGAACCGCCCATGCTCTCAAGAGACATCCACCCCTCTGTTTGAGAACATATCGGGCCTCCCCAGGATAGGAGTCTAACTCCTTCCTGCTCATTATGTGGGTTTCCACCCACTGATACAACACACTCTGACAAAATGATCCCTTGTACATTTTCTAGAAGATTGCCCCAGGTGCCCCCTGTCCCGAATACCCTCTCATCCAACACCCTAAACCAGGAATCCTTCCTTGTCATATTGCCTGAAGCACTTTCTCAACATTGTAGTTTCAACCATGTACCCACCAATCCCCAGTGTTCACCTACTCCCTCCCCCAACCCTTCCCCCAGGTCCATGGACTGTCCAACCAATAGTATCACTACACCCTTGTCACTGCACAACTACTCACTTCCACCTTATCATAGACATCGCCTGTATGGGCATTGGCTCACAACCTTCTTCTCCCTTTCTTTTTCCTGTAAACCTATCATCCAGACTCTAGCTCTCTGAGTCTGCTCAATTTGCTTAATTCATATCAGAGACTTCATGTAATATTTATCTTCAATGCCCATAAGGTCCTCAAGAGTCATCCATGTTATCCGTGTGTTAGTACTGTATTCCTTCTTACAGCTGAGTAATATTCCATTGTATATATATACCACATTTTGTTTATCCATTCATCTGTTGATGGGCATTTGGGTTGATTCCAACTTTTGACAACAGTGAATAATCAAAGTCTTCTTGATGTCATTTATCTCTTTAACCATATTGTCTTTCAACTCATTAATTTGATTTTGGAAATTTGTGCACATCTCGCTGATTAGTTCTCTTAAATTCGACATCTCTTCTGGGACTTTGATATATTCTTTTTCTTGGGCCATGTCTTCTATTTTCTTAGTATGGCTCATAATTTTTTGCAGATGTCTAGGAATCTGATTAGGATGTAGTTTACTCAGATGCTAAATTTCTTTCTCTTTTGTAGGGATTTAGTGGCAGAAGGCTGTCTGTTACCATTGCTCTTTGATTCTTGGCTCAACCTGGATTGTTAGGATTGTCCCTGCTGGTTGCTTAAAACTGGACACTGGACCTAGTAATTGGTTGTAGACTCGCTTCCTAGGGCCTTGGGGAAAGAGGCTGTAAAGGTTGGAAAAAATCTCTTATTTATTTTTAATTTCTTCACATGCACTTTCTTCACTGACCAGCAGATAGCGCTCTTCAGCAGCCCTCTCAGTTCAAAGCCTGGTCCAAGTGTATTTGCGGCAACACAGATAGTATCAATGTAAGGAGTGAGGGAGCACCTTTCCTCTCTCTTTTCTCTTTTTTTGCTGGCTGAAATACAGACATAAGGACATGACCAGAGTAGCCAGTTTGGACCACAAGCTGAGGCTGTGTTGCAGATGGTGTAGAGCAAAAAGCCAGAAGGAGAATGGCTCTCTATCTGATGTGGAATTGCCTAAAATTACTTGAGAGAGAAGTAAACATCTACCTCATTTAAGATGCTTTTATTTGGGGTTGTTACTATTCACAACTGAATCTACTCTTCACTGATTCAAATGCCATTTAAAAAATATCCCTCAATTTTCTTTTTGGTAGTGTTTGGGAGGAACCAACAGTAAAAGTCTGTTTCCAACTGCCAACTTTTGACAAAAGTCAAAAGACTATTTATACTTCTTCGCATTTAAATTTTCTAAAATGAGAATTAATTTTTTATCAGGGGAAAAAAAAGCCATTAAATGTATTTTGAAGATGAAACAGAAATCTTGTCTGTGTAATTTTTTTTTTTGAATGTTAAATAGAATGGCCCTTTAATGTATCTGCCAGGAGGAGATGCCAACCTTTAGGAGAAGGAACTGATTTTCTAATAAGATTTGAACATTTTACCCATTTAAGTATTGGAAAATTCTGTCAAATGCAGTGGTTTTTTTGAGCAATATTGAAATTAAGCTGTTCTTCCTGTCAGTAACCGGATAATAGGATAAGTCATGGCCTGAGGACACTCCTGGGTCAAAGAAGTAAAATCAAATGACCAGGGCAGGAGAAGATACTTCTTATTTTCTATAGCAGGAAGCCACCTAAAGGATTGTATCATTTAGACAAAAGCTAAATGGAAAGTACAAACACATCAATGCTTTATACCTCTTCAAAATGGAATCTGATCTCTCAGGAATTCACTTATAATCACTTTGATTCTGGAAGTGATTTTAAAAATGTAGGTTTTGCAGAAATATTAATTGCCTTGGATCTGAAGAGCTCATATAGTATAGTTCAGAAACAATTTCCATATATGAAAGGTTGATAATAGATTGATGAATGCTACAGAAAGTCCTATATTGTTCTTAGCTTTTTTCCCCTCATGAATTACCTAGGCAGCATTTTATAAGGTAACAATGCCAAAAGTTCAGAGTTGAGTTTCAAATAAAAGTGATGTAAAACCACTAAGGTCAGGGACTATAGGGAGCTATTAAGTAAAGAGGGAGAGAATGGGCAATAGGAAGATGAGCCTGGTGCCCCAGAACTGGCGTTCTACAATTTCCTACTATCTACAGTCTGGACATGGGGTATAGTTAAAGGAGGTGACAAGCACTCAAATCCTATAACTTTCCTCTGCCCTTCCTGATCAGGGGTTTGAGGTTTTCTCATTGTGGAATAGTCAAACATGCTCTAGGGAGTTCCTGAGTTGAAATGTGGGTCCGTTTGATCACTTCTCCAGTCCATCCCTTTCCCACCAAATCAGGTACTGAAGCTATGCCATTGTTGGAAGTCCATTACTTATTATAACACAAACTTAGGTTCTTTGTCTTAGACTGCCTGAGTGGGTTTCAAGGTGCAGAGTGGAGTTCCTGATTTAGTTAGAAAGGCATTGTACAGCGGGGTGGAAGTTGGGATGAATGGGTAAGGACGATGGACTCACATTTCTTACAGCTTTTTGTGTAGATGGATGATACAGATATGTCTAGAGGGTGTCCTTTTCCTAGATCCAGTACCAGTGGGTGTTCTTCTTGTTCTGATCCCTGCCACAGTGGAGATAGTTTAGATGTCCCCATGGGTTGCCTGTAGTTCCCTGGGTACTGGTGCTGTGTAAGGGATGTTGGGGAAGGAGAAGGAATAAAAGATATAGTTGTATCTAATGGACATATTCTGAATGGAGGACTTTGGTGGGGTGATGTATCTGAGCAATTCATGTCAAATTGAGATGGTACAACTGGCAGTCTTTGAGAGATGAATGGTGCACAGATGAGCTTTGATGTTAGAAATCTTGAACTTCAACCTCCAAACCTGGTCACAAACTATTGTTGCAGCCAGGAGCTGGTGGCTTCAAAGTCTATAGAATAAGAATATAAAATTAAACATGGTAGTATAGCTTGGAACAGGTGGGGATCAACACAGGGAATGAAACCCATCATTAAAAAAAATTACTACCATTAGAATGGGGTCATGGCTGTGGGTTGAAGTATGGCCAGGGTGATATCCTAGAATATGAAGGGTTTGGGCATGAATAAAATAGTCCCTTGAAGAGTGTAGTGGTGAATATAGGGCTAGGTGTGGGGTTCCCAAAAATTATTATTGACCATTGAGCATTGAGTAAGCTGGGATGACTATCCACTTACCTCCTGGAGGCAATCAATATTACCAGCTTCTTGGTATCTTTCTAGAGATATTTTTGTTACATGAAGGAAAATATAAATATTTTATCCTATCTTCTCTCTTACCTAAATAGAAGAGACTGTGCCCTTCTGTATTTTATTTTGGTGCTTTATTGTACTTAGGAAGTCATTTCATATCAATACATAAATAATGTCTTAAATTTTTTATGGCTACATAGTACTCTGTTAATAGATGGACCATGAATCCTTTATTGATGGACATTTAGGTTGTTTCCAATCTTTTGCTACTGCAAACAATGCTGAAACAAATAATCTTGTACTTAAATTATTTTTTGCACATGTGTAAATACATCTGCAGGACAAATTCCCATAAATAGGCTTTCTAGGTCAAAGGGCATGTCAATTATGATGCCATTGCCAAATTGTCCTCCACAGAAACTGTGTCAATTTATACACCCACAAGTGGCATATAAGTGTGTCTGTTTCTTCACACTCTCATCAACAGTATGTCATCAAACTTTTTTACCTTTGTTAATCATTGTTGCAGTTTGGCAGTTTGATGTAATCATGAATTCCAAAAATCTTTATTAGATTATGCTTGTAAACTGATCTGTTCATCTGGGCATGATTAAGTTATAATTGGGGCTTTGATTGGGCCAATAGGGCGTTGAGCCCCACCCCTTGGTGGGTGGGGGAATCAAATATAAAAGGCAAGGGAAAGGACAGAGGGAGCAGTTTTTGATGTTGGAGTTTTGATGTTGGAGAGAAGGCCCTGGGATAGAGACAAGCCATTCGCCTGAGAGTTCACAGCTGGCCTTGTGGAGAGAAGCAAAGCCTAGAGAGCCTCATAGTCTACAGCTTACCTTGTGGAGGAAACAGAGGAGCTGAGCCCAGAGAGAAACACAGCCCTGGGAAGAGGGGAACCCAAGAAGCCTGAACCCTGGCAAACGTCGGCAGCTGTCTTGCTCCAACACGTGGCAATGGACTTTGTTGAGGGAAGAAACTTATGCTTTATGGCCTGGTAACTGTGGACTTCTACCCCAAATAAATACCCTTTTTGATACTTTGCATCAGCACCCCTTTGGCTGACTAATACAATCATATAGGTAAAAAAAATGACATCTCAGCAAATTTTTATTTAAATAGATTTTTTAGAGCAGTTTTGAGTTTACAGAAAAATTGCACACAAAGTACAGGGAGTTCCCATATACTTCTCCCCCAACTCCCAAGACACAGTTTCCCCTATTATTAATATCTTGCATTCATTTGTTACAATTGATGAACCAAAATTGATACATTATTATTGACTAAAGTCCATAGTTTACATTAGGGCTCACTCTTTGTGTTGTACCCTTAGTTTTATGGGATTTGAAAAATGTACAATGTCATGTATCCATCACAGCATCATACAGAATAGTTTCACTACTTCCAAAATGCCTTGTGCTCCACCTAGTCATCCGTCTCCCCTCCCCCTGAACCTCTGGCAACCACTGATCTTTTTACTGTCTCTATAGTTTTGCCTTTTCCAGAATGTCATATAGTTGCAATAATATAGTATGTAGTCTTTCACACTGGCTTCTTTCACTTAGTAATATGTATCTAAGGTTCCTCCATGTCTTTTCACGGATGATAGCTCATTTCTTTTTATCACTGAATAAGATTCCATTATATAGATGTATCACAGTTCGTTTACACATTCAACTTTTTTTTTTAAATTAGAGAAGTTGTGGCTTTACAGAACAGTCAACTTTGAAAGACATCTTGGTTGCTTCCAATTTTTGGCAATTATGAATAAAGCTGCTACAAATATTTGTGTGTAGGCTTTTGTGTGGACACAGTTTTCAACTCATTTGGGTAAATACCTAGGGGGGTGATTTCTGGATCCTGTGGTAAGTCTATATTTAACTTTGTGAAAAACTGCCAGATGGCCTTCCAAAGTGGCTGAGCTATTTTGCATTCCCACCAGCTATGAAGAAGAGTTCCTTTTGTGTCACACCTTTGCTAACATTTGGTGTTGCCAGTGTTTTGGATTTTAGCCATTCTAATAATAGATGTGTGGTGGTATCTCATTATTATTATTATTATTGAGGTATTGGGGGCAGGAGATTGAACCTAGGACCTCATACGTGGGAAGCCGGCACTCAACCACTGAGCCCCATCAGCTTTCCTAAGCTGGTTTTATCATTTGTTTTTGCTTGTTGTTTGTTGTTTTTGTTTTTTCAGGAGGCACCGGGAACTGAACCTGGGACTTCCCATGTGGGAGGCGGGCACTCAACTGCTTGAGCCATATCCGCTCCCTCATGATTATTTTTTATTAGATAAGTTGTGAGTTGCAGAACAATCATGCATAAAATACAGATTCCCATAAACCACCCTATTATTAACACCTTGCATATTGGTGTGGTACATTTGTTACAAGTGATGAAAGCACATTTTAATAATTGTACTTTTCATGACAGTGGTTTAACTTAGGGCTCACAGTTTGTGTTGTGCAGTTCCAAAAAAAATTTTTTTTAAATTTTTATTCTAGTACCATATGTACAATCTAACATTTCCCCTTTTAACCACATTCAGATACATATTTCAGTGCTGTTAATTACATTCACAATGTTGTGCTACCATCATCAGCAGTTTTAATTTGCATTTCTCTTATTATGAGTGATTCAGAACATATGTTTGAGTCGTTTGTATTTCCTTTTCTGAAAACGATATATATCTTTTCTCATTTTCAATTGGATTATTAGTCTTTTTCTTATTGCTCTTTATGTAACTAGGGAAATTAATCTTATTTGATATGAGAAGCAAATATTTTTCCTCATATTGTCATTTGTCTTTAGAATTTGCATATAATTTTTTTGCCAAGCATAAATTTTCTATTTTATACAGCTGAATTTTTTTTTTATTTAAAAGATTTATTTATTTATTTATCCCCCCCTTGCTGCTCGTGTTTGCTGTGTCTACCCGCTGTGCGCTTTTTCTGTGTCCGCCTATCTCCCCCCTGCTGTGAGGTCCTGCTGCATCAGCCCACCCCGCCGGACACCTGCTTCCCTATACAGCTGAATTTATTAATCTTTTATATTTGTTCTTCTGGGTTTTGTGTTATGCTTAGAAAGACCTTTCACTTTCTGATGAGCCTGTGGCTCATTAATTGATTTTCTTATGTTGAACCAACCTTGTACACTAGAGATAAAATCCCACTTGATCATGGTGTATAATTCTTTTAATATGTGGTTGAATTCAGTTTGCTGGTATATTGTTGGGGATTTTTGCACCTATATTCATAAGAGATATGCGCTTGTAGTTTTCTTTTCTTGTGGTATCTTTATCTAGCTTTGGTATGAGGGTGATGTTGGCCTTGTAGAATGAATTAGGGAGTGTTCCCTCCTCTTCAATTTTTGGGAAGTGTTTGAGCAGAACTGGAGTTAATTCTTCTTGGGAATGTTCAGTAGAATTCTCCTGTAAAACCATCTGGTCCTGGGATTTTCTTTGTTGGGAGATTTTTAATTCTTAAAAAAAATTTTGTGTGTGTGTGTTGTGTATGTTGGGAGATTTTTGATTACTAATTCAATCTCTTTACTAGTAATTGGTTTGTCAAGGTCTTCTATTTCTTTTTGAGTCAATGTAGGTAGTTTGTGTATTTCTAAGAATTTGTCCATTTCATCTAGGTTATCTAACTTATTGGCATACAATTGTTCATAGTATCATTTATAGCCCTTTTTATTTCAGCAGGATCGGTAGTAATGGCCCCTTTTCATTTCTAATTTTCATTATTTGTGTCCTCTCCCTTTTTTTCTTTTGTCAATGTAGCTAAAGGTTTGTTTATTTTGTTGATATTTTCAAAGAACCAACTTTTTGTTTTGTTGATTCTACTTTTTTTCTATTTCATTTATATCAACTCTAATATTTCCTTCTGCTTGCTTTGGGTTTAGTTTGCTCTTCTTTTTCTAGTTCTTACAGTTTTGAGGTTAAGTCTCTGATTTGAAGTCTTTCTTCTTCTTTAATGTTGACATTTAGAGCTATAAATTTCCCTCTCAGCACTGCCTTCACTGCATTCTATAAGTTTTGGTATTTTGTTTCTCATTTTCATTTGCCTCAAGATATTTCCTAATTTTGCCTCTGATTTCCTCTTTTTTTTTTTTTTTTGAGGTACTGGGACCAGGGATTGAACCTGGCATCTCATATGCAGGAGGCTGGCGCAAAATCACTGAGCCACATTGGCTCCCCAGAGTTGGCTCCCTTGTCTGTTTGTTCGTTGTTTGCTCATTTTCTCTTTAGGAGGCCCGGGGAACCGAACCCGGGACTTCCCATGTAGGAGGTGGGTGCTCAACTGCTTGAGTCACATCCACTCCCCTGTGATTTCCTCTTTTACCCATTGGTTGTTTAAGAGTATGTTGTTCAATTTCCATATATTTGTGAATTTTCCATTTCTCCCTCTGTTATTGATTTATAGCTTCATTCTGTTATGGTCACAGAATATACATTGTTTGATTTCAGTATTTTTGAATTTTTTGAGATTTGTTTTGTGACCCAACACATGGTCTATCCTGGAGAATGATATGTATGCACTTGAGAAGAATGTATATTCTGTTTTCATTGGGTGCAGTGTTCTATACATGTCCATTAGGTCTAGTTGGTTTAGTGTGTCATTCAAGTCCTTATTTTCTTACTGATCTTTTGACTAGAAGATCTACCCACTGTTTAGAGCGGTGTGTTAAAGTCTCCTACTATTAATGTAGAACTATCAATATCTTCCTTCAAATCTGTCAGTATTTGCTTCATATATTTTGGGGCTCTGCTGTTAGGTGCATATATATTTATAATTGCTATATCTTCCTGCTGAAGTGTCCTCTTTATCAGTATGTAATCATCATCTTTGTCCCTCGTAACTGTTTTTAATGTAAAGTCTATTTTATCCAATATTAGTATAGCCACCCTAGCTCTCTTTTGGTTACTACTTGCATGGTATATATATTTTTTTTCCATCCTTTCACCCTCAATCTCCTTGTAGCTTTGACTTTAAGGTAAGTCTCTTGCAGACAGCATATAGCTGGTCATGTTTTTTTTAATCCATTCCGCCAATCTCTGCTTTTTTAACTAGAGAGTTTAAGCCATTCACATTTAAAGTCACTACTGATAATACAGGTCTTTCCTCTTCCATTTTGCTATTTGGCCTTTGTAAGTCTTATAACTTTTTTGGTCCCTCACTTCCACTAAAGCCTACTTTTATATTTGTTTGCTTTCTTGTGTTATACTATATTGAGTGCCTTCTCATTTCTATTTGGATATATTTTTCATCTGTTTTCCTTGTAGTTGCCACAGGGTTAGAGTTTAACATCCTAAATTAATAATAGTTATATTTGGTTTGATACCAACTTAACTTCAATAGCATGCACATATACTTTTCCTATACACTTCTGTTCCCCCACCATTTTTTTGTACTTGTTATCACTTAAATCTTTGTACCTTGTATTTCCAAAACCTAGGTTTATCAGTACTTTTTATGCATTTACATTTTAGTACCTGTAGGAAGTAAGAAAGGGAGTTACCTACCAAACAGTACAATAATACTTGCATTTATTTTTACCAAAAGACCTTTACTGTAGCTCTTTATTTCTTTATGCTGCTTTGAACTACTGTCTAGTGTCCTTTCAATTCGGCCTGAAGAACTCCCTTTAACATTGCTTGCAGGGCAGATCTCGTGGTGATGTACTCCCTCAGCTTTTGTTTATGTGATAATATCTTAATCAATCCCTAATTTTTGAAAGAGTCTCACCAGATACAAAATTCTTGACTGGCAGTTGTTTTCCTTCACCACTTTCAGTGTTTCAACCCATTGCTTTCTTGCCTCCACGGTTTCTGATGAGAAAGCCACACTCAATCTTGTAGGGATTCCCTGGTATATAACACATTGCTTTTCTCTTGCAACTTTTAGAACTCTCTCCTTGTCTTTTGCATTTGATAGTGTAATCAATATATCATGGGATATACTTTTCTTGTTTATGCTGCTTGGTGTTCTCTGAGCTTCTTGGATGTGCATACTCATGTCTTTTGCTAAGTTTGGGAAGTTCTCTGTCATTATTTCTTTGGCTATTCCATCTGCTCCTTTGTCTCTTTCTTCTCCTTCTGGGAATCCCACAATGTATATATTGGTGTGCTTAACGGTGTCCCATAACTATCTTAGGCTATTTTTTCTTTTAATATATATTTTTTTCTTTCTACTCCTAAGCCTGACTCATTTTGAGTGTTTTGTCTTCAAGTTTGCTGATTCTTTCTTCTGTCAGCTCCATTCTGCTCTTGAAACCCTCCTGGGCATTTTTCATTTCAGTTATTGTGGTCTTCAACTCCAGTAGTTCTGTGTGGTTCCTTTTTAAAATTTCTATCTCTTTACTTAGACTTTCATATTGTTCATTTATTGTTTTCCTGATATCCTGTAGTTCTTTCTCTGTACTTTCCTTCATCTCCTTAAGCATTTTTTAAGATGATTTTTTAAAGGCTTTGTTTGGAATGTCCACATTCTTTTCTTCTTCCTTGTTTTTTTCTGTATTTTTATCCTCTTCCTTTGGATAGGCCATAATTTTCTGTTTCTTTGTTTGTCTTGCACTCTGTTCTTGCACATTGTACATTTTAATACTTAAAAATGTTAATTCTGGGATTTACTCCCTGGGATGTCTGTTTCCTAGTTTTGTAACCAGCTAATGATAAGACAGAGATTTTCTTGAGCTTCACCCTCCAATCAGGAAGGTCTGCCCAAGGTGAATGCACTGTGCAGGGTTTTCCATGTCTTATTGGGCCTCTGTCTTGTTCTGGGCTTTTGCTTGTTAGTTGTTTTGGAGTTCCTCTGTTTACAGGAGTTTGATGGTCCCCTCTGTTTCCCAAGGGACAAACTTCCCTCTCCTATGTATTTGAAGCCAGCAGGCTTTTGTTCCAGACGGTCCGCCTCTATAGTTTTTTATACTCCTTTCATTGTCTCATGCTGCTTTTGTCTGGAGAGCAAATTCTGGGAGGAGGGTCATCCCTGGGAGGACTTTTCCCAGTTTGGTCTTTCCCAGACAAAACAGGGCCAGGAACCCACAAAGTGGGTACAGACTGGCTCCAAAGTGCCGTATGGAAGGGGTCAGGAAGGGTGCCAAAAACTTCTCCAATGGCTCCCCAAAGTTGAGCTTTCCTGACCTGCCCAGCAAATGCAGCACTTCATCTAACTTTCCATACAGCCCTGAGGAAGCCCTGCATCTTAAATCCCCACAACCTCTGCCCCTGTGCAGGGAGGGTTGAAACAATGGCTGCTACCACCTTTGTCCAGGGCAGGGTTGAAACAATGGCTGCCCTCAGAGCCAGGACCCAACAATCTGAATTTGCTCATGAAAAGCCATGATCAGTGATTGGCCATGCACACCCCTGTTCTTGGGGAAGAGGATTTTTATGTCCCTGTCACCAGCTGCTAGCCAGGGACTGGTCCCCATGGTAGCTGCTGTGAGAATGGGGGATGGGTCCCAGTAGCCATGGCATGGAGAGAGCAATTTACAGTTCTTTAATTTTTTTTAATAATAATTTTTTTAAAAAGATACTTAGATTACATAAATGTTGCACAAAAAATATAGATATTCCCATATGCCCCACTCCCCACACCTCCCACACCCTCCCACATAAACATCCTTCATTAGTGTGGCATATTCATTGCAATCGATAAACGCATCCTGGGGCTTTGCCATTAAGCATGGACCATAGTTCACATTGTAGTCTACACTCTCTCCCACACAGTTCTGCATGTTATGTGATGATATAAAAGGGCCTATATCTGTCATTGCTGTGTCATTCAGGACGATTCCCAAGTCCCAAAAAAGCCCCCGTATTACAACTGTTTTTCCCTCTCCCTGCCCTCAGAACCCCCAGTGGCCACTGGCTCCACATCAATGTTGTAATTTCTTCCATTGCTAGAATCACAATATGTCTATAGTAGAATACCAGTAAGTCCACTCTAGTCTATAGTTCTTTCCCCAATCCTGAGGATTCTGGGATGGCGATGTCTAATCCACCTCCAATTGAGAGGGGGCTTATATCTCATGGGGAAGATGAATGGGACTATCCTGCCTGCAGTTGCAGACTCTCTCTGTTCCCTGGGATGGTTGCCGTCCATCATCATCTCCTTGTTAGTTGTCCTGGGTGAGTCCAATGAGCTCCTTTTCCTCCTGCTTTTCACTGGATGCTGTACAGTGTTCTTCTGGCCAACGGAGTTTCAAAATAGCTGTTTTAGAAGTCAGACCCTGAATTTTTATTCATCTTTTTTAGTATTCCTTTCTTTCTATGTTTCATTCTGGATAGTTTCTATTGCTAAATCTTCAAGTTCACTAATCATTTCTTCTGAAAAGTAATCTGCCATTAATTCCATCTAATATATTTTTCAGGTCAGATATTGTAGTTTTTATCTTTAGAAGTTTGATTTGAGTCTTTTAAAATATTTTCTACATCTCTGCTTAGCTTTTTAACAGTTTTTTTTCTTTATTAGAGAAGTTATGGGTTTACAGAACAATCATGAGTGAAAGTACAAGATTTTATGGAATACAGTTATAGTAATTGTCTTAATGTCCATTCCTGCTAATTCTAACATTTATGTCCATTCTTGGTTGGTTTTGATTGTTTGAACTTATTCCTCATAATGGACTGTATTTTTTCCGCTTCTTTGAATACCTGTAAATTTTGATTGGATGGCAAACATTATGGATTTTACCTGGTTGGGTACTGTATATCGTTGAATTTCTATAAATATTCTTCAGGTTTATTCCGGGATGCAACTAAGCTACTTGGAAACATTTTGATCCATTTGGACCTTGTGTTTATAATTTATTAGGTGATCCTGAGCAATGCTAACTCTAGTGCTATTTATTCCCCACTACTGAGGCAAGACACTTTTAAGTACTCTACGCAAAGTGTCAAGAATTATGCAGATTTCCAGTCTGGGGGATGGGGACTGTAGCCATTGGCCAACTTAATGTAATTATGAATTCCAAAAATATAATTGGATCATGCTTGTAAACTGATCTGTTAATCTGGGCATGATTAAGTTATGATTAGGGCATTGACTGAGCCATGTCAGTAGGGCGTTGAGCCCCACCCCTTGGTGGGTGGGGGGATTGAATATAAAAGGCAAGGCAAAGGACAGAGGAAGCAGTTTTTGAGAAGCAGTTTTAATGGTGGAGTTTTGATGTGGAGAGAAGGCCCCAGGAGAAGAGAAGTGAGCTGTTTGCCTGATAGTCTACAGCTGACCTCGTGGAGGAAACAGAGGAGCTGAGCCTGGAGAGAAATGCAGCCCCGCAAGAGAGGAACCCAAGAAACCAGAACCCTGGCAAACGTCGGCAGCTGTCTTGCTCCAACACGTGGCAGTGGACTTTGGCGAGAGAAGAAACTTAACGCTTTATGGCCTGGTATCTGTGGACTTCTACCCCAAATAAATACCCTTTATAAAGACCAACCCGTTTTTGGTATTTCATATTAGCACCCCTTTGGCTGACTAATACAGGGACGGATACTATTCCTGCTGTGGATCACCTCTCATCATTTCAGGTGGTTCTTTCCTTGGCTTTGGGTAGTTTATTCATGTGTATGCACTGATCATTACTTTGTGGAATATTCAAAGAGGACCCACTGCAGATCTCCAGATTCCCTCTGTAGCTCTCTCTTTTCATCTGTGTAGCTCTCTCTCCTCCAGCTGCCTTGGTCTTGCTGAATTTCCAGATCCATCTTCTCAACTCATGGACATCACTGGACCCCACCTGGTTTCTTCTCTTTGCATTGTGGCTTGGGAACTTTTCAAGGCAGTAAATTGGGGCAATTGTAGGCCTCACATCATTTGTTTCCTGTCTCTCAGGGATCACTGACCTTTGATGTCTGATGTCTAATATCTTGTGTATTAGTCAGCCAAAGGGGAGCTAATGCGAAATACCAGAAATGGATTGGTCTTTATAAAAGGTATTTATTTGGGGTAGAAGTCCACAGTTACCAGGCCATAAAGTGTAAGTTTCTTCTCTCACCAAAGTCCATTGCCATGTGTTGGCAAGACAGCTGCTGATGTTTGCCAGGGTTCAGGCTTCTTGGGTTTCTCTTCGGGCTTAGCGCCTCTGGTTCCTCCACAAGGTCAGCTGTAGACTATCAGGTGAATGGCTCACTTCTCTTCTCCTGGGGCCTTCTCACCAACATCAAAACTCCAACATCAAAACTGCTTCTCTTGGGGCAAAAAAACCCACAAAAAACAAACAAAAAAAACTGCTTCTCAAAAACTTCTCCCTCTGTCCTTTGCCTTGCCTTTTATATTCGATTCCCCCCACCCACCAAGGGGTGGGGCTCAATGCCCAGTCAACACCCTAATCATAACTTAATCATGCCCAGATTAACAGATCAGTTTACAAGCATGATCCAATTATATTTTTGGAATTCATAATTACATCAAATTGCCAAATGGCTACATCTTGAAAACTGTTTTTCATACATTTTATCCAGTTATTTTTGTTATTTCAGGCAAGAGAATAATTCTGTCCCTGTCCATCTTGAGTGGAAGAGTGACTTGTTTCTAACAAATAGAATGTGGAGGAAGTAAGTTTGTCACTTTTGAAACTAGACCATAAAAAGTATTTTGGCTTCTTCTTTGCTCACCCTTTTTGGATCACTTCCTCTCAGAGAAGCCAGCTGTCTTGGAATAAGGATATTCAAGGAGCCTATGGAGAGGCCCAAGAGGTGAGGATATAAGATCTCCTGCCAATAGTCATGTGAATATGCCATCTTAGAAGAGGATCCTCCCACCTTGGTCAAGCTTTCAAATGACTGCTGCCCTTGCTGACATCTTGACTACAACCTCATGAGAGATTCCAAGCCTGAACCACCTACCTAAGCCTCTTATGAATTTCTGACTCACAGTAACTGTGGGATAATGAATGTTTATTGTTTTAAGACACTAAGTTTTAGGATAATTTGTTATGCAGCAATAGACAACGTTTAAAACAGGAACCAAATCCTATCAGGCTGTAGAAAGGACCAGTTGAACTCCTTAATTAATCTCATCCATTCCCCATCCCCTCCCCAGCCCATGCAACAGTACACAGGTAAAACCATCAGAGTATTAGCACTTGGAGTATTTACACTAAAAATTTCCCTATATGACTCCTTTTGAGAAGTAAACCTCTAGCTGCTGTAAGCCTAAGGTACCTTCAAAGCAACTAGGGTATAATGTTTTATTTTTATAGTGTTCTAACCCAGGAGGTATAAAACAATGTATAGTATTTTCATTCTTTATAGCATCAACAGAGATGTTAACTTTCCACTTTCAATGAGGGGAAACTAAGGCATTAATTTAAAAAATTAGTCAATTTTAGTCAGACAGTACATTAATAATTCAGCTACAGATTTATGAAGTTTCCTCCTTTGAAAATCTTAAATAACAGGATTTATATCCATTTAATAAGATATATTAGGAGCAAGTCTGCTTCAAGGCAGGAGATGCACTAGAATCTCTAGAAATGCTTCTCAACCCTGTGATTCTGAGCTTTGTATAGGGGAGAAAGGGAAGATCTGAATTTCATTTGAGGAGGAGATAAGATATTTGTCTATGTGTTAGGGAGCTTTATAAAAGCATTGCACCTGGCCCAGCCTTTGTCTTCTGAGATCCTAGGAGATGTTTCACCTGAGTCCTATGTGGAACTATAGAGAAAATATTTTCATGTTTCTCCACAGTTAGGGCTTTCTGAGTGAAGAAAACTAGAACTTGGGTTATAGGATAAGCCTTGGAAGTTAAAGGGTAACTGAACAGCTAGAGACCTTTGAATGGATTATGAGACTTATTTCCCTATGTGTTACATTACAAAGGGGAATGAACCTTGGACCCATGGAGTTAAATTCAGGAGGGAGGAAGGTAATGTATAGCCTATACAAACTTCGAAATTCATAATTTTGGGTTTTTTTTTTTGCCAGTAGTACAAATCCTCTTTAGTGGGCTGAATTGTATCCCTCAAAAGATATGTTCAAGTCCTAACCCCTGGAACTTGGAAATAGGGTTTTTGCAAATGTAATCAAGTTAAGATGAGGTCATACTGGATTAGAGTGGGCCCTAAATCAATGACTGTTATCTTTATAAGAGAAAGGACAAGGAGATTTGGACACAGAGACACAGAGGAGACATATACAGAGGGAAGACAGCCATATGAAGAAGGATGCAGAAATTGGAGTGATGCAGCTATAAGCCAAAGAATGCCAAGGATTGCCAGCAATCACCAGATGCTAAGAAGAGGCAAGAAAGGATTCTTCCCCAGAGCCTTCAGACGGTGCATAGTCCGCTGACACTTTGATTCTAGACTTCTAGCCTCCAGAACTGTGAGAGAATAAATTTCTATTGTTTCAATCCAACAAGTGTTTAGTAATTTGTTAAGAGTAGCGCTAGGAAACTAATACAACCCCACATGTGCAGGATGACATCTGGTTCTCATTGTGTCACCTGTAGAGTACTGGGCAGGGGAAACAAGCACAGTTATTGCTGTAAATAATCATAACTCTGATCTTGTTTACTTTCATGATAAAGTGAAAAAATACAGATAGTGAAAAAAATATCATTCTACTCACCACAAAGGGGAGGATGCATTCATGCTGATTTTGTACCATATATAAGCTGAACAGGGACATGCGGTTAGGGCCCATCAAGCTGCAGGCTAGAGAAAAAAAGTTCTGCAGAGCCTCACAGAGGTTGGAGCAGATGTCAGCCCATGACGGTAGAGCTATGTGCACAATGAGAAGCCGTGGTGGTTGCTGGTAAGTCTGTGCAAGCATGGAGGCTCCTTTGCTAGTAGTTCGACCATGATGCATGGCAACCAGACTAGAGGTAGAACTGCAGCCTCTACCTAGATATTCTCTACACCTGTTGGATAGGAAAAAGAAATCACTGGCTTTCATAAAACTGAATTACATGCTCTGTTGAAACAATGAACACAAGTCTAGATGACTAAGTTCAGAGAGGAATCAGACTGGCTACTAAATTAACCTTGTCTGTGCTATCCCAAGTTAACAGCCCCAAAGGGATGTAGGTATTTGTCTGTAACAGAAGGCTGATGTTGCTTAGAGATGCAGAGTAGAACTAACCAAAAAGTTATTTAAAAATCAAACTTTGTCTTAAAGGAAGCCATCGACCCTTATGAAACTTTTTATTTTATTTTATTACTGTTGATTGTATTATATTGTCATTTATTTCTATGACTCTCTTCAAGACCCTTCATGCCTTAACCTTCAGCATTAGAGGTTATTCATCATCTCAGGCTTTTCACTGAAATAATACCAAAATACAGCATCTAGGAGTAGTAAAGTCTTCCTTAGCTGTTACTGCTTGTTCCAGGTTACTGCACCATTTCCTGATAATTTCCTTAAATCCTGCCTATACTTTTGTAAATAGCCCCTTAATTAAACTCTCCTCAATTATCAGTTTGATCAAGCTGTTTTTTTGCTGGGCCCTAGACTAATAGATTTGCTTAAGATTTCCTTCACAAATATGAGTCTGTGAGTTATTTCAGGGTTGGGACTTTGAATTATTCACTGATATTCCCCTAAGAGTCTAGAAATAATTCCTGACATATAAGGGTTATTCAACATGTGTTCATCAAATGAATGGTTGTAATTATTTTAATTATGGAGGAGAGGACCTTGTTCTCTCACATTAAACAACAACAATAAAAAGCTTATGTGTACTTCTGGTCGACCAAGATGATGGCAAGAAAATGCAGTTTTCAAAATGGTAGGAGAAGCTTGTGCAGCCCTTTCTGGCTCTTACCCTATCCCCTTCCAAGTGTGGTGTGGATCCAGCTTGTGCTACCATTGTGGATACCTTGCCCTTTTCTGGAGGAAGCAGATTAAACCCTGTGCACACACTGGAGTGCCTGTATCTTGGTTCCAATCTATTGGGTGGTAGCCTTAAAGACTAAATCAGGAAACTCTCTTCTGGCTCACCTTCCCAGAACTTATCCTGCAGGCAGAAGCAGCTTGCTGACAGGTAAAGCAGTGTAAGTAATAATTAAGTCAAAGTGGCCTGGGAAAAAGGATTATAGGCTTTAAGACATACAACAGAACACACAGGAGGGGGAAAAGTCTGTTTCATAGGGAGTAGAGGGGGCATTCAGATTTCTGTAAATTGGGGAATTCCTATGGCTACAAGCAAGCACAAACCCAGGACAAGACACAGGCTTAGAAAAGATAGAGAAGACCCTGAACTTCATTTTCACCTTAGGCTGCTCTCCTTGATAGGAGGGTTCATTAGTCAGCCAAAGGGGTGCTGATGTAAGGTACCAGAAATCTGTTGGCTTTTATAAAGGATATTTATCTGGGGTAGAAGCTTACAGTCACAAGGCCCTAAGTATCCAACTCAAGGTACCATAAGAGGTACTTTCTCACCCAAAGTCTATTGCCACGTGTTGAAGCAAGATGGTGGGCGATGTCTGCAAGGGTTTAGCCTTCCTCTTCCTCTTAAGGTTCCATAGGCCTAGCTTCTTCCAATGTCAGTTGTTGGCTGGAGGTCCCTCTTCCTGGGGCTCATTTCTTTCCAGGCTCAGCTGCTCTGTTCTCTTCACAAGGTCAGCTGTAAACTATCAGGTGAATGTCTCATCTCTCTTCTGGGCTCCAGCATCAAAACTAAGTTCTCTCCTCTGCAGTGTCTTTTTCTGTGCTCTCCTATGTATCTTCTCTGTGTGTGTGAGTCTGTTTTATCAGCCCACCAAGGAGACTGGAAATCAATGCTGAGTCACACTCTAATGATGTGGTTGAATCAAAGCCCTAATCTTAACATAATTTAATCAGATGTCTCAGCTGAATCTAATTCAATCAAAGGGTATCATGCCCAGAGGAACAGACCAGTTCACAAACAATCTATATCTCTTTTTGGAATTCATAAATAATATCAAACTGCCACAGAGGGCTACACTCTGAAGAAGAGCACCAACCAGAGCAAAGCGAATTTGCAAAAACTGTGAAAAGTGTATTTTGCTTTGGTTAATTTGTTTTTGTTAGCTCCTGGCCTCAAGGAACTCTGTCATATCACTATATGGATACAAACTTAAGGAACAGACAGCTCAGAGACTAAATCCTAGAGTTAACACATTAATAATGTACAGTGTGCAACAAAAGATTAAAAGACAAACAAAGAAACAGGAAATTATGACCCATTCAAAGGAAAAAGATAAAAATTCAAGAACCATCAATGAAGAGGACCCGGATTTAGAGGTAGTGAACAAAGACTA
>JAQZBX010046949.1:0-20622 GCA_029593785.1 Cabassous unicinctus | reverse complement strand
TGAGAGCCTGGAGGGGCCAGGCTGGCTGCTTCCCTGTCCCCTCTACAGCATGGCATTTCAGGGTCAAGGAAGCCTTTACCCCAACGCTTCTGCCTGAAGGCAGGGACACAGGCAGAGTCAGGGCATTGAATCTTCTTGACCAATAATTAAAATGGAAAAGCCTCTTTTACCAATGCCCTGACCCCTCCCCAGAGGTTCTGATTAACTGGCCTGGGAGCCTGGGCACAGGTGCTGTTTTAACAATCCTCAGGTGATGATGATGTGCGGCCAGGGCTAAGAACCTCTGCTCTGGGACTTTGCTGTTCAAGGAAGAGTTCCTGGACCAGCAACGTGAGTGTCACCTGGGAGCTAGTGGCAAAGGCAGACTCGGGCTCTGCCCCAGACCTACTGACTCCAAATCTACTTTATAAGATCCCCCTGGTGATTCAGATGCACATTAAAGTATGGGAGGCAGTGAGGGAAATAAAGTCAACCAGCCCTTTACCCAAAGAGAGCCCCTTTAGTTCTCCTTAAGGCTCCACTCAGTGATTCAGCTCTGAATCCTCTGTGAACAGTACCCAGAGCTAGGGGTCCAAAGCTTTGCACCCCCCTGGCCTGAGGCCCATCTCCTCCCCCCTCGGCCAGGCCCTGAGGCTCACAAATAATCATTCTTCAGAATAGAACTCCTAACACTACCTAAGTGAAGGCATTTCTAATACTCTTTCCATATTCAGCCTTTTGGTAGGTTTGGCCTTGGACTAACAATAACTGTCCTTAATTGAGCACTTACTAAGTGAGGAGTACTTGACAAATACTGATCAGTTTAGTCATCCCATTACCCATGTATGATAAGATAGGTTTTATTAGCCCCATTATACAAATGCAGAGACTGAGCATCAGAAGTTCAAAGTCAACAGCCCAAGGCGGCCCAGCCAGTCGGTGGTGGAGCTGTGATCTGTAGCTGGGGTGTCTGATTCCAAAACTCACAACCCAAACCCTGTCAGGGCGCTGTCTACATTAGGCCTTGCTTCATAAATAAAAACAGTAATGGAACTTCAAATACCAGACTCAGAAATTCCACTTCTCACCAAAACAATGTAAATACATTGCCATTTCATGAGACCAGTAACTAGGGAGAAGGATTTTACATAGGCAAAAAGTGCCTTTGGGAATACGAGCCTGATGCATTAATGTAACAATTATTCCTCCCGCCTGGGCTCTAACTATACTTTTATTAGGATGCTTTACATATTCTTTAGCTTCTTTAAAATGCTAAACTGACTCTGAGTCCCCTAATGTGCTAAAAATCCAGGCAGTGTGCTTATAGGAAGTGAAAGCCCCCCTCAAAATAACTCCCGGAGGTCTGAATCGGTGGTTTCTACTGTAAGGGGATGAAATCCACAGCTCTCCTAGGAGTGCAGCCGACATAAAATTCAAACCAAACTAAATTTACAAAGGGAATTCTGAGGCTAGGTTGAGTTTTCACACCAAACTAAATTTACGAAGGGAGTGGAGGCTGGCCTGAATAGGTATGATCACCGGCCTGTCCTAAGGCTCAGGCTAAGCCTGTCTGACGTCAGGGCTCTGTAGAGTTTGGAGGCTTCATCGGTGGTCAGAGTCAGAGGTTAGCAAGTGGTGGGGGTAGGGCTTAGTCTGGGATTTGAACTTGGTCGGTGACCAAGTCTCTAGCCAGGGATAAAACCAGCCCATGACAAAAAGTTTAGTAAATTACTTTCCCTCTCCAAATACATCGATACACAGGGTCACGAGGTCTCCTGTTTGTGGTTCCTTGTTATGACGTCAATAATTTACTTTCAAGTACCTCCACATAGATAGTAACTCGGTTTGGGGAGCAGTTGCCCTAATGGAGAATAGGCAGTCCAGGGCTTGTCCGCTTAACTTGCACACTCAAGAGAAAACCCATACTTCAGAAGCCATAGTTATAAGCATTTCTGTTAACTTGTATTTCTGTCAACAGCTGAGAGTTCAAGTGAGCATGTTGCATGTCAGAATCGGGTTTTGTCGGTGAAAACAGTAGCCTGTTGACTAGCAAGATAAATATTAGAAATGGGCTTGCATTGGTGAAATTAAAGCCACTCAGAATATGTGGATTAGCTAAAAATATTTTGGAGACAGTACTCACATTTGATGAGCAGGATAAGAACCCAGGGCCGCCTGTGGCCTTTTGCCCGAGGCGTGGTTCTGGGTCTGGCCATTGGCTTAGGAGCTGATTGGTTGTCTGACATTGGCAACAAGCACAGAATCCCATGTCTGGAATTTTGTCCTGTCTGCCTCAAGGGATCCTTTGACGTTAGGCTGAGGTTGGAGGTAAGAGGACAGAGAGCTAGGACTTTCCCAAGCTCACAGAAGAGCTTGTGGAAGCTGTCTTCTTGCCAGCTTTGCTAAGGAGTAAATGCCTGCATGTGTGGTGGAATTGGGTCTGAGCAGCACTTTCGTACCACCTGGGCCTGGGAGGTAGCTGACTCTCACCCTCTCATACTTCTTCAGCAGTGATTTAGGATTGCCTGTGGCCAACTCCCCCCTTCTGAGATTCTCTACAGGAGGAAAAGCCTCTAGGTGTCTTTGTCCTTCATTAAATTCATCATGATGGTATCTAATTTGTTTTTAATTTTTTCTCTCCAGAGTCAGGGCTGGATCATCCACAGAAAGGATTTCTGGTGAGGACTAATCTGACGAGGAGCGATGTGCTCTCGCTGGAGAAGCAATGTATTGCCAACCAAATTTTTGTTGTGGGATGAATAAAGTAAGCATACCTTCTACCAACCCAGGGTCCTAGACAACCTCTCAGCCACTGGTGAGCATCACAGGTTTTAAAGAAAAAGGCTGGTAGAGGCTGTTCCACAGGGACTGCAGCCAAGGTGAGGATTGGCCTTGAAGATGCGCGGGCCGACCTGTGCTTGCCCAGCGAGTCCTCACCTGGCGGCATCCCAGCCCCAGAGCTTTGTGAAGGTCAGAGCCAGAGGGGCCTTGACAAACATCTGGCCCAACCCTGTCCTCATCAAGGAGACTGTGGTCCAAAGAGATTCTGTGGTTTGCCCACGGAAGGAGGGCTCTGACCACAACCCCAAACTTCTCAATTCAATAAAACAATTGTCCAGCAGCCTGCTCAAGGAGAGGCCCTGCCTCCTTCCAGAAATAAGCACATTCCCTGTGCTCCCTGAGCTCAGGGAAAGAGGGGATTAGCATAGATGAAAATAAGTCTGGAAAAAGGAAGCAAACAGAACACATTGCTGTGAGTCATGGAGGAAGCAAAGCTTTCTTTGGCCTTGGAAACATCTGGGAGGCTTCATGAGGAAGAAAGCCCTTGAGCTAGGACTTGAAAGATGGGTAGGGTTTGGAGAAGAGGGAACAGACATGGGGGAAGATCCCTAATGGTGGCCTGGACATCTCTGGGGTGTGGAGGGCAGGTCCAGAGGAAAGGTCAGCAGTAGGGGCTCCTTCGGCTTATGCCTACCCTTGTTCTTGTCCAGGATTCCAAGTGAAATGTCCAGAAGCCCCAAGAGGGCTCCCTGGGTGGGGCTTTGCATGGAAGTGAGCACCCCCATTCCACCGCTAGGTCAGGATGGACCCCTGAGAGGGCTGGAGGTCAAGGTCATTTCTCCTCCCAGGACTCCTTCTCTCTTGCCTCTTTTATCTGCTCTCCAGCCTCAATGGGTCCCCTAAAATCACAGAGTCTTGGTAGTACCTTCTGGGTTCTCCTCAGAAAAGCCAGCCTCTCAGCCTCCTCTCCTCCCCTTGCCTCAGGAACAAAATTAATAACCACAGTGAATGTGTGTGCAGAGCCCCCCAGCCCACAAAGCACTTTTTTCCTTCACACTGTCTCATTTATGCCTCACCATAACCCGTTTTATCCACTCCTCCAGCACCATTGTGTAGGTGAAAAAAAAAAAAATTGAAGGCCTGTGTGAGGTACCCCAGGCCATCCTGTGCGTGGAGGTTGGGGCCCCTTCCTCAGCCCCCTTCTTAGTGCAGTAGTTATAAACACAGACTCTGAGGCGGTGCCCAGGGTTTTAATCCTAGCTCTGGCCCTCAGCAGCTCTGAGACCTGGCAAATTACTTATCCTCTCTCTGCCTCAATTTCCTCATCTGGAAAATGGTAATAATTATGATAGTGCTTATCTCATAGGGGTGTCATGGGGGCTAAATGAGATAATATTGTAAAGATCATAGAATAGGACCTGGCACTTAGCAAATGCAATGCAAGTCTTAGTGATCATTAGCATTAACCCTGCCTGATCCTGGATGCTGGGCAGATTCCTCCTGACAGGTTACTTGGCATCCCTGACTGCCCTTAGGGAAGTGGCTCGACCTCTCTGTTCCTGTCCACAAGGCTGGTCTTCAGGACAACTGGGATTCTTCCTGAATTTGTCTTGCCCTTCTTGTATCCTTGGCCCCATCTATTTCCCTTCTCCTCTCAACAATCCCTGCCCACTAGCCCCTCAGTCCACACCTACACCTGGCAAGACAGGCAGGTGAAGACTCCAGGTGAGGAATCATCATTTTGTGTTCGAAAATGTCCTTTACAACCTAAGTTTTTAAGTGTTCAATATAAAAAGAGTCAGTTGTTCTTCTTTAAGAGCCCAGTTTTGAATGAAAAAGAAAGCTCTCCGGTGAGAAGGGGCTTTGAATCTGCTTCCTAGCAGCAGCAGGGGGATTATCAGCAAAGAACCATATTGCATGCTTAATTACAAACCCATCCCCACAGCCAAAGTCTGGCCTGGGCTGAGTGGCTGATCTGGGTCCTCATAGCTGCTACTTCCAACTACTGCAGATGACATGTCAGTTGCAATCAAGAAGATCTCTGCAGGAGCACAGTTCTCTGACACCGGGAATAACAGAGGTGACACGACATTCTGGTGCTTCCTTTGACCCAAGGCCTCTTAGAACCATAGATCCATGAATTACCTCAGGGAAACAGAGGAAGCACAACCCAGAAGGGAGCAGTTCCTGGACGTCCTGAGTTGTCCTGGCTACTGACTCTGCCCAGGTGCATAGTGGGATTTCTCTAACAGGGACATAAAATAGGGGTGTTGGATTTGCCACCACCACTTCCATCTATGGGCTGGTGATGTGTTTGGTGATACTCTGGCGATTAAAGGACCAGAGGAAATGTCTGGAGCTTCCTGCAGCTTCTATTGTCATCCCTAGTGCCTGAAGCACAGTAGGGACTCAGGCATGTCTGATGAATGAATTTCCCAGAACTTTGTGACCCACTCTCCCAGTCATGAAATTAACATTCAGCAACTCTTAGGGTTGCTGGTGGAGTGTGATTGGTTAAGTCCTAAGCCACTTAAATGCCCTCCTTTCCAGTGTTCTTCAGAAAACGTTATCTAAATAAAGCCTTTAAAGTAGAGATAGTCAAAGCATAAATGGCTCAGCAGCTCCTGCCTGATGTATATCAGCAAATTGAAGCTTTTCAGAATCCCAGTGGATTATCCAAGTTAAGGAATAGAGGCCATATCTTGCAAGGGCAGATCTCCTGGGAGTGTTCAGGATATTCTTAATACAATGAGACATGAATTGAACAAAACAGCCAGCTCTTACCCCACACAGTCAGAAAAAGCATCAAGTCCTGTAGAAACTCAACTAACATACATATCATTTCAAAGCCAAGTCCTCTTGGCTCAGTAGAAAACTGTTCCAACCTGAACCCCCATTTCTTGTCTGGACCGCTGTTGCCAGCCTCCTTTCCATGCTAGCTGCCTCTGGCCCTTCATGCAATCCATATTCCACACTGTCACTGGAAATGTGCTTCTAATTTGCAGATCTAAGCATATCAGTCTCTTC
Organism: Cabassous unicinctus; assembly: GCA_029593785.1. Lineage (NCBI taxonomy): Eukaryota > Metazoa > Chordata > Mammalia > Cingulata > Chlamyphoridae > Cabassous > Cabassous unicinctus. Next base: position 14,835 of record JAQZBX010046949.1, on the reverse strand, counting down.
CTTTTTTTAATTTTTTTAAAAAGATTTATTTATTTGTTTATCCCCCCCACCCTCACCCCGTTGTTTTTGTGCTCTCTGTCTGCTGTCTGTGTATTCTTCTGTGTTTGCTTGTCTTCTCTTTAGGCAGAACTCGGAACCAATCCCAGGACCTTCCGGAGTGGAGAGAGGCTGCTCAATCTCTTGTACCACCTCAGCTCCCTGATCTGCTGTGTCTCTTATTGTCTCTCTTCTGTGTCTCTTTTTGTTGCGTCATCCTGCTGCACCAGCTCTCTGCGTGGGCCAGCTCTCCGTGTGAGCCAGCTTGCTTTTCACCAGGAGGCCCCGGGAATCGAACCCTGGACCTCCCATATGGTAGACAGGAGCCCAATCACTGGAGCCACATCCGCTTCCCTCAGTCTCCTTCTTAATACCCCAATGGCTCCTTATTGTCTACAAGAACAAACAAAGATTTCTTAATTTGGCATGCAAAGCCCTTCAAAATCTGGTCTCCATTTAGGCCTGATTTGCAGCCAGTACTCACCAATAAAACCATACCCAGCTAGTATGATACTGAAATACTTCTATGCCCCCTGCCCCAGTGACTGTCTGCCATATGCCAGTCAACCCCTTTACCCACATGTCTTCTGGACAGAGCCCCAGCAGGAGAGAGAGTGCCCTGATGGCATTTGGTACTGCCTGCATGCCCCCAACTGGCAAATGCTGGCTCCCAGAGCCATCCTTGCATGGATTCTTGGGAACTGCACCTTCTGCAGTATACCACACTGGTCATTACATGCAGTATTTTGAAAATTACTTTATTAGACTTAATCACTTATAGTTTACCATTCCCTCATTCATTTGTTGAATGAATTACAGAATATCTCAATGATTAAGTATATTAATGATATGTTAAGGGGGCCTAAGAGGACATGTTGGTGGTCTGGAGGATACACAAATAAGGTCCATCCACAATGACACAGAAACACCACTCAATGGCGGAGATGGTCACTTGGGCAGGGCTTTTCATGGATAGGTTACACCCTGGCCAAGATCTCAGCCACCCAAGTTCAGAAAGTAGACTTTCTCTGTATACCCCCAAATCATCAGTCTTTTAGGGACAAACCCAAATAATCCAGACTCAAAAGGCACCAGTTCAAAGTGAGAATGCCAACTAAACTGTATGTAAAGGTGGCTGGAGTGCTGCTGGCCCTTATTCAGGGGTTTCAGTTGGTACCCTTTTAGTTGCAAAAGACAGAAATCCTAATTCAAACTGACTTAAGCACAAACAGAATTTATTGGCTTTCAAAGATGAAAAGTCCAGGAATAAGCCTGACTTCAGACAGAGCTGGATTCAGGGCTCTAGTGTATCAGCAGAACTCCATTTTCTTCTCTTCTGGGCTGTCTTCCACTATGTTGGCTGCTGCCTTAGGCTCCACATGGTGGCAAGACAGCTTCCAGCTCCTCAGGGACCCCATCCTCTCTGCTTCAAATCTACTGTCAGGAGTGAGAGATTCTCTCCTGGAGGCCCCAGTAAGTGTCTCATTGTATCCCATTGGTTCTAGGTGCTAATTAGGTTACAAAGCCATCTCTGAACCAATTTCTGACTAGCAGAGGAATGTTAAGTTCTGATTGCCTTAGGCCAATTTCACATATTCCACCCCTAAGTCAAGAGCTGACACCTCATCCAAGGCATAAGTAAAGAGAAAGTGGAGGAAAGAGTGGTTTCCCAGAGGTAAATTGGATATACGTGCCACAATTTAGGGATAGATACTGGACAGCAAATTCAACAGATGTCCACTACAGCAGAACATCTCTTCACAGCATTGACGATGCCAAAACATAGTACTGAGGAGGTTTGCTTGGTTGGCCAGAAGAAGGCAAGAGGAATCTTAGGAAATAGGATTGTTTCCACTAAGGTCCAAGAACTGTCCTTACCCCAAAGCAGCAGATCTGTCTCGAGGGCCTTGTGTCCCCAGATCTAACTCTCTCTGAGAGGATAGGCTAACAACCCTCCTCTCTGAAGCCCAGTCTCCATACTGGACACCATCCCTTCTGCTGGCACATTCTGTCTTTATTCAGATGGATGGGCTAATATCATCGACGTTACCCCAGGGCTGTAGATGAATCACTCCATCCAGTCTTGCTCATCCTACAAAGGTTTCCTTGACTTTGATTTACCCACATTGATTTATCAGTGAAGTGCATCCCCATGATTCTCCTACATTTCTTAGGGCTGTCCTGCCTCAATTCTTCAGCAGCCTAAATGAGATGGAGCAGGGCAGAGACTTCTATGCTTACAGGTGGCTGGAAAGAAAATAGGCCTTGAATGACTTGCCCAGGTTCAAACACCTGGATAGAAACAAGCTCCAGACTTCAAATAATGATTCATGGCCCAGCATTTTTTTATTTATTTATTTATTTTTTTACAAAAACGAAGCTGCCTGTTGAGCTTCGTAAGTGGGTAACAGTTCAGTCTCTTTTTAAATGTACCAAAAGACTAACCTTTGCAGTGGGGAAGAGATGGATACGAAATGACTTTTTCAGTCACTATCCAGGCAACTTCCAGGCACTTTCTTCTATCCTTGACCCCTGACCCATCCTCAGAGGCACTGCTCTTGTCATCAACAGGCTGAGGGACAAGGTTTCTTGGCTGCAAGGTAGGAGCCTACAAGGCAATCTGTCCCTGAGGACAGACACAGCTCCTGTCTAGATATAGCTGGAGCTCAGATAAGGCAAGATGAATGGTGAACAACGTTTGAACAGACAGGTGCCATTTGTTAACGTGTGCTAGATCAATGGCTTCCAAAATTAAAATGTTTTGTATCTGTCAGATATCCCTACCAGGCCCTCTGGCAGAGTGGAGCTGCCAGCAACAGATTGGTCTGAGGGTGGGGGAACTGGGGGAGGGGAGACTGCCAGCCTGAGGGTGTGTGTGGCATTTCCCCAAGGCACAAACAAGACTCCCACCTACAATAGAAGTTCCAGAGGCTCCCCAAAATAAATCAGAGGATGGGGGAGAAGGAAGAGCAGTCATTGACATTTCATAGCTGTAGGGTAGATGGGCACATTTCCTGAGATGGCCAGAAAATCCAGTACTGTCCTGGGCACAGACGCAGACGTGAAGCATCATGGCCTCATTCACGTGGAGAAAACGAGCTTCCAAAGGTGAAAGCCTGTCTCCCGTTTTCTGGCATTCGTCATGTCTGTGGGCATAGCAGATGCTGCAGACACCCCATCCCATATTCCTCCAGCCATGCGAGTCATCTGCAGCTATGAAGCCAGTGCCCAGCCCTCACCCCAGAGCCCAGGCTCTCTTCTCTGCAGGAGGGCTTTGTGGCATCCTGAAGGTTTGCCCTGAGTCACCAGGCACAAAGGTGAAGATCAGGGAAGTTAATTCCCAGGAAGAGGGGTGGGAAGGAAGCCCTCAATGGGGATGACAGCGGGTGGGCAAGTACCCCATCCTCCGTGTCCTCCATTGGCCCAATTCCGAGGCAAGGTCCACATGATTCTCAGGTCTTCGGAGAACCCCGGTTGTTCACGATGGTAGCTCCTTCATTAGTGTTCACTTTACTGGCTTGTCACCTTCCTTGTCTAACTTTCCCCACTTCCTAGCTGAATTTCCTGGGATCACTTCCCAAATAAATAGTCACAAAGAATGAGTCACAGAGAAGGCTCCTTTCTGTGTCCATTCTGCACAACCCCCCATTTCTCTGAATCTCCTGTAGGACCACAGGGGTTTGTGTATGGAGCGTACAGCAGGGCCCACACCCTGGACATTTTGCCCAGTCCTGACTTGGCTACAAGTCCCAGAGCTTTGCTGTCCCCTCCCTCCTTGCCCTCATGCTCTCCTTTGCCCTGAGCAAAGTCAGCAGTCCAGCCACAAGTGGAGTAGTTTTCTCTTGATCTTCCTGGACCTGGTCGAGGCCGAGAATCTGTACAGGCACAGGCCACATGATATGGCGGAAAGAACTGGAGGGCGCTTGGCTTCCAGCTCTAGCATTAAGGAGAAGGGCATATAACCCCTCTGAACCCCAGTTCCCTCATCACGAAAGCCAGGAAAGTAATGAAACCTACCTCACAGGGTTATGGTTATGATCAAATGGCAAAATAACTTTGTGAGCTATAACTTCTCCCATGGCTGATATTCAGCCAGCACCCACCCAAATAGCTCTGTCTGTTGCTTATGGTTGTTGCTTATTCTGATTGTTCAGAGCCTGAGCTATTTCTCTTGTTAAATATTTCACATATCACTTCTGACTGCACCAGACTAAAAGTCCTATTGTATCCCTGGCTAGGCAGCAGCCAGCCAACCTCTCGAGCAGTAGAATCGCGGCTAATCTATAAGGGAGTCTGGGGAGGGCCACATTCCTTCAGACTCTCCCCTAACCTGGTTGTGCCAAGGAAGAAGGTGTCTAATGCAAGGCATACGCGACATCCTCCAGACACATCGATCCCATTTCAAATGCACAAACACAGAGGACGTGGTGCAAATACACTACAAGGCTGTCTTCAAGGCCCAGGCTGTTGCTAAGGAGTTCAATATTTCATCCAGCCTAATTAAGCGTGTTTAAAGGCCTCCATGCTCCCCTCCATCCATCCGTAAAAAGGCCCTCGGCAGCACTTGGCTAATTAATCAGAGGGCTGTGAGAGTGGGCGCCCTCTCAGTGGGGGAGAAAGGCCCAGTGATTCAAGCCCTGAGTCATCTTGGGAGGTTGAGGAAGGCAACCTGGGACCAGGCCAGCGGGGCTCAGGGCTGGGCCTGGGAGGAATGCGGCCCTTTGCTCACAGAGGGGTAGGAAGATGAGCAAAGGCCCTGATTAACACCTGTTTGCAGAGTTGTTGACAACTGCCTATTGGTTTAAGCTAAACTCACCCATGGTCAGAAAATGTGAGACCCCTCAGTCCTGAGTTTTACTTTGGAATAGAGATGACAGAAAATCCACCCTGTGTGATATTCATAATCAACTTAAATTTACCAGTGACCACACTTCACCGTCCCCCGCCCTCCACCGTGTCAGCTCAGCTCTGAATCTTGACTGCATTAACCATCCTTCCTGCCAGTCACTCCAACTGTGGCTTTGAGGTTGGCACTCAGCACCCCTCACTAGCCCAGTCATGGGGAGGATAAGGGGAATGGTGGGAGTATTGGATTTCTGCGCTATCATGGCATCAAGAAGCCAGTGTGATTTAGCAACGGTTTTTGTGGCAGGAAGGAAGCCAGGACCAAGAGCTCTGACACCAGAAGAAAATAGGAGGAGGGAGAACTAACACTTACTGAGCACCACTTGTCTGCAACTTCTTAGTTACGCCTGCAAATTCTGGAAAGTTCTGCAGGTGCAGCCTATTAAGAGGGTACTTCATTATAAAATGCTCATGTGTATACACAAAGAGTCCAGAGCTGGGGAAAAACAGCTTTTCCCTTTCTTTTTGAGTCACCTCTCGGCACACACAGAATCTAACTCAGATGGACACTGAGGTGTTATTCTCTCCCTCTTCTCTTTCCACATCCCCGCAAGTCTTTCACTCTGCACTGAATCCCCAGCATCCTGGATCACAGGTCTTTAGTTCTATCCTATTTCTTACTTTGATGGGGGGTCAGCTTTGCCTCTTAAAGATAACTCTGCTCTATTATATCGTACAGATTCCATCTCTTTTCTCTGTTGTAACAAAGATCCTCACCCCAGAAGGTGGGCAGGAAGAGGCGCAAAAATACCCTGTGCCATCACTCCTGTCCTAGATCTTTTACCAATATGCTCTCATTTATTTCTCAAAAACTCTTGAGGGAACAGATGTAGCTCAAGTGATTGAGTGCCTGCTTCTCATGTACAAGGTCCCGGGTTCGATCCCCGGAGCCTCCTAAAAACAAAACAAACAAATGGAAAAACCAACTCTCATTGGGGAGCAGAGGTAGATCAGTGGTTGAGCACTGCTTCCCATGTACAAGGTCCTGGATTCCACCCAGTACCTCCTAAAACAAATACAAATAAATAAATAAATAACAATCAAGAAAAACATCATTGTCCAACCCTATTTTAAGTTGAAGAAGCTGAGGCTCAGAAGTGTTGAGTGAATCTCTAATACAGGGAGTGAGCGTTGACACCAAGATCTGTGCCATGACACAGCCCATGACCTTCCCCCATCCTGACTTGGCTGGAGTCCAGCAATACACTAACTGTATTTAATAGTGTGCGATGAAGTCTGGTTTAATTCTGACATTCGGGACGGATTGAAGGATACAGTTGACAAGTAGGAAGAGCATTGTTGGAGCAGCTGTCAGACATAAGGTAAGCTTGGAGCTAAATGAGGTTATCCAGAGTCACCAGCTGGAGCATGGAACCAGCAAGAGTCCCAGAGTCCTGGGGACAAAGCCCAAGTCCCCGTGGGGGAGCTGTGGGAGTGAATAGGGGTGAGAGTCCAGCCATGTCAGCTGGGGTTCAGGGAAGGGCTCCATCTCTGGAAAGACCTGGAGTCAAACCAGGAAATGCCAACAATCCAGTGGTTTTAGGCTGAGGAATGGTGTTGGACCAGTGATTAAGTACGCAAGACTATCCCTAGGAACTGAATACTGATGACAGAAACTCAAAAAAACTCCTTCTTCCACTTGAGACAATGCCTGAGGCTTCAAATTCCATTCTAGTCCTAGTCATAGCAGGTTTAGGGTCTTGATGGTAAAGAGGTTTGGTGCCTGCTGTGGAGTAGGGCTGGTGCAGGCAGGAGCAAGCCCAGGGCCCAGAGGTCAAGCGAACTAAAAGAATTAAGTGGTGTCCTATGATGAGGCATGTGGTCTGACAGAGGTGGAGGTGGAGGGGAAGAGATGTGCACATCTGATTCTTCATTAATTCATGGTACATTTGAAAGGATGGATCAAGGGCCAACTAGCTATCCCCCCACTATCTCTAGGTTGGGTTTGGCCTCTCTGACTGGCAGAGCTAGGGGTTCCCTTCATCTTTTCCTCTCCATCCTGCTCCTGTCTAAACTCCTCTGCAGATGGAGGAAGAAAAGTCTGGCCTTGCAGGGACTTTGGCAAAGTGGTGACATCAGGGACCAGGACTCAGGGTGACCCAAACAGGAATTCCTGCTTGCAGCATTGTGGAACCTGAAAAGCAGAGAAGCTGACATGTATCAGAGTTTCAGGGAAAGTGGAGCTCCAGATGCCTGGAGGACAAAGTGTAGACACCATGTCCAAAGTATCAAAACACAGAATCAAAGTCAGGGGGTGGAGTGAAGAATTCAGAATGGGGTAAAAACAGAGCCAAGCTGAACAAAGAGAGTCCAGGATTGTGAGTTCCCGTTGAGGGAAGGTAGGCTCTCAGGTCAGAGGCCAGTTTTGGAGAACATAACTTAAAAGGGAGGAAATTAGCTATTTTGAAGGGTAAATGTCATGCCTGCAAATTGATGTACTTTGGAAAGTGTTTATGAGTGTGGACAGAGCCTGGGAAGGAGGAGCCCTCTGTGGGAACCCCATATGTCACCTCTTTGACATCAAGCTTCCAAATGGAATCTTAAGTTCTGCACAGGCGTTTATCAAAGAGTTTCCAAATGCTACTTTCCAATTTGCATCAGACCCTTTCTACATATTAATGTAATCCTGTTACAGGATATACATATTTTTGCTTCTTTACCCAAATTTACATTTTAAACTCTAATGAGTCTACAAGGTGAGCCAACTCCGTGGGGACAAACGATTCAGTAGCTTCTCTTTGTGTTCCATGACAATGTCCTTAAGGGGTCACATGAAAGTCAAAATCGACTCAGGTAGCCCATTCTTCTGCTACCTCTGTTGCTAACCTTTTGCTTAAGATCAATTCTTTTTTTTTTTTTTTTAAAGATTTATTTATTTTTATTTTATTTATCCCCCCCTTGCTGCTTCTGCTGCTGTGTCCATTCGCTGCGTGTCTTCTCTGTGTCTGCTTATCTCCCCCTTGCTGTGAGGTCTTGCCGCATCAGCCCACGGCGCTGCGCGAGCCGGCCTGCCCTCACAAGGAGGCGCTGGGAAGCGAACCCGGGGCCTCTCATATGGTATCAATTCTTGACCCCTAACTCCTCTTGCCTTCTCTTCTGGGCAAGGCTTACTCCTGCTTTTTTGCTTTTTCTCATCTGAAGATCCTGCACTAGTGGGGTTTGACCTCTTGCTCTGTCCAGGGTTTTTGTCAGATTGGGCCCCAGGGCCTGGAACTTAGGAGTTTCTGCAGGGCGGGAAGTGCCAGGTGGTCAAACCAAGTGTGAGTTCTTCAGGAAACCTTTTTTTTTTTTTTTTAAAAGATTTATTTATTTATTTATTTATCCCCCCCCTTGCTGCCCATGCCCGCTGTGTCCATTTGCTGTGTGCTTTTTCTGTGTCTGCTTATCTCCCCCCTGTTGTGAGGTCCTGCTACATCAGCCCACCGCACAGCGCGGGCCGGCCTGTCCTCACAAGGAGGCCCCGGGAAGCGAACCCAGGGCATCCCATATGGTAAACGGGAGCCCTATCGATTGAGTCACATCCACTTCTCTTCAGGAAACCTTTTGGTGTCTCTGATCCTGTACTACATTGTCCAGGACCCATGAGGAGTTGCAGCTCTTCAGTGTCTCTGAGCCCTGTGCAGGGCCGCAAACTCAGCTCACATGGGTTTGAACTCAAAGAAAGCTTTGGGAGTGCTTCCCGGTACCCATTCTGTCCCTCTGTGCTCTTTTCCTTCCCTTCCCCAGGCCTAAGCTTGATGACAGATGTTAGTATCACCCGGACCTTGAGGGTTTACATGGAGACTTTAGGGATGGGGGAGCATTTACCCACTGTTAGTACAGTGCTCTCCCGAGACACGTGGCTTGGCCTTTCTAGCTGAGCATGGGGCTCCCTTAGCTAGGTAACTGGCCTGCCAGGATGCAGACCAGGCCAAGCAAATCTAGAAGAAACTGTAACAAAATGCTATCATTGGTTTTCTCTGGGTGGTGGGATTACTCTTTTATTTTGTTTGGAATTTTCTTCTCTGCTTTTCTTCTTTGCTTTTATGTGGTTTCAGTGTGTGTATTGTTTGTTTTTTTACAATGAGTATGACTTGTGAAATTTTAAAAAGTCAAACTAAAAAAGAAATGTGACTGCAGACATGACTACACCAGGACCTACACACTCAGCAAGAGTGACAGACAATGCCCCAGACCGTTTTTCTTTTCAGGTAGAAGAAAAACAAATGGCTGCCAGCCCCCAGCTCCTCTCCCAAACCTACCCGGGACATTTATTTGAGGCACTTGCTAGGCCAGTCCCGTGGGCAGAGTCCCTTTTGTTCTCCAGCTCTGTGAACTAGGTTTCTAGAAACCCCAGGAACTCTCATCTGAGAAGCAGCCAAGGTAGAGCCAGCATTAGCAGGCATCCTTGTTACTCTCACATTTCCTAGATTCAGTGTTCAAACGTGTTAAAGAAGATTCATGTATAGAAAATGGACCCTTTTAGAAAAGAAAATGATCATGCCCCCCAGCTACATATATAGTTTCTGCTTTTATCCATTTTTATTCTCAAGGAGCTGAGGTTTCCGAGTTCCAGCCCTGGCTGTTCTCGTTGCCGATGGAAACCCATTCCATTATCTGTGCTCTCTCTGGCCTCGTGAATCTTGGCAGAGGTCTGCTCTCCTATGGTGATGACTCCCATATTAATTTAAATCTTTTCAAGACATACTTGCTAATTAAAATGTGAACAGTTTTTATCCCTTTAATTAAGATACAAGATGAGAAGCATAATTTAATTCGGTCCATTGAAAATATCAGTATTATTAGCTCCATAACTTGCTTCCATTAAAGAGACTATGTTAAACATTATTTTTTTCACTCCCACACTCGCTGGAGCTTTGGCATGTGTACTGGGTCCTGCAGCTACCATGGAAGTTTGGTGACTATAACCCCATTGAAAAGGAGCTAAATGGAAACGGTAGCCACCGCCAACGGCAGCCTTAGAACCCTGTCTTAGGTTGGCTTTCCCTAGAAGCAGACCCTAAGAAGAACTTGAGAGGGAGCTCCAGGAATTATTTTCAGTGGAGTGAGAAAGTAAGACAGGGACAAGAAAAGGTCAACTCAGAGTGACTTAAAGAGCAGATTACTTTTGTGGGAAATTGAGGTTTAACTCTACTGGGGACATCTGACAGTGCAGAACACACCTCGGGTTTGTTTCACCTAAGGCATGAGGAAGTGGGGAGGCGTAGTGCTACTTCTCACCCATTATTGGCTGAGGGCTGCTCCCAGGGTGTCAGCTCCCCAGCACTTCCAGCCTCTCCCTAGCGAAGAGAGTTGCAGATATTTGAAGACATCATGGTCGAGTGGTGTTAACAGCCTATGTTACAAACCCACAGCCCTCCAAGCCTTGAATTGTACCAGATTGGGCAGAAAAAGAAGAGAAGGCATGTAGGGAGAGTGGTAAGTCACTGGTTTATCAATATGTTTTTTCATGTCAAATCATGGATTGACACCAACAGCCCACACTTGAAAGTCTCTAGAAAATGGTAAGAGCAGGGTAGGAGTATGCCAAATTCTCTGGTCCAAAATTAGAGACAAATATAGGGAAACAGAAAATACAACTCAGTCAGTGGCCTGGAGATGGGAGTGATGGTTCCAAGGTCCGTTCAGCTAACTTCAGCCCAAAAAGTACTTTCTCACCCAGCACTGCAGCCCTGACACAGATCTGCCCCAGCGAGAGCTGGGTATGAAGTAGCAGCTGTCCCCAAATGAAGATGGAGAGGAGAGTCATCAGTTTGACTCTGTACTAAGAGAGAGAACTGGTAGCTGGAAAATGACAGTCTGAGAAGTCACCAGTCCATCAGAAATGATGCAGCCTTGGGAGTCCATGTACAGGGGAGATTCTGCAGATGAGACTCTGGGCACCCAGCTGCACTGAAAATCTAGGGTTATGGAAATCAAAGAAGTGCATTTCAGACTGAAGACAGGGCTTTAGAAACCTGTATCAGGGAACCATAAGCAAGTCAGCCAGAGAAGGATGAGCTTGGTATCATCCCAGACTGGAAGGTATCAGACAAGGTACAGAGTTGTAGATGCCCTTTATCAGAGGCACAATGGAGGGACAGAGAGGGCCCAGCACTGGGAGCAAGACCTAGGAAGTTTCAGTTCCTGGCCCTACCACTTACTAGCTGAGTGACCTTGGGCAAGTGGCTTAGCCTCTCTGAGCTCCTGCTTCCTTCACAGAATTCTGTGACAGTTAAGTTAGGAAATATAGGGGGAAAATGTACAACACAGTGTCTGTCCCGGGTAGGGTAGGAGTCCATAAAAGTTACTTCCTGTCCCTCCTTTATCTGAGATTGTAACCTATATAAGCATTCTGGGGCTCTATGCCTTAAGGGACAATGGTGGCAGCTTCTGGCTCATGTGGATGTGTGTGTGGTAGGTGGAGACAGGAGGGTGTGCCTAGTCAGAAAGTAGAGCCACCCGCTCTACCCCAGATTCTTTAAAGGTACCTGTGCTAAAAAAAAAAACACCCAACTATGTATATATAGCAACTCCCTGCTTGCCTCTGGCGTCTCCCAGACAGATAAGGCCATTAGCATACATTGAAGTTAAGGGACTGGCCACCAGTCACCCAGCTGGGGCTGTCAGCACAAACCTGTAACTACTGCTCTAATCTCTCTACGACCCGATCCAGCCCCTTGAGGCCATCCTTGCCAGGCCAATAATCTAGTCCTTCCAGGCAAGCCCATGGCATGGCCTCCTGATACGATAAGCAGGGTGTCTGTGCCTTTAGGTTTGGGGGGGCAGGCGGCAAGAAGGCGAATACTTGAATCTCAGCAAAGCTTGTCCCTAACTGAAGACACTTTTCTTCCCACCCAAAAATCGCTTCAGAGAAATGACAGGTGACACATCCTAAGTTGAAGGAAGAAAACTGACTCATTCTGACTAACGATAGGCTTGAAATTCCAGTCAAGGAACCTGAATCTTTGCTCTCCACAAGAAAGAAAAGGGCTGGAACTCAGCGCCTCAGGAGGGCTGGCTTTAGAGCGCCCTCTAGGGGTGAGCCTGAGGAAGGGTGAGGGCAATGCTTCCACCCCACGTTGCCAGGCCTTCCCACCTCTTTGCTTTGGAAACTCAGAAGATCTTAAAGAGCCGAAGCCACCAGGATTCAACGTTAATGCCATCAGCCCAGCAGACTTTCTCCCTGGCTTTCTCATTGTTGGGAGGGCCAATAATTCCTCACACAGAAAACCCCAACCCTTGCTGCTTGGTGGCTCTTCCTGTGAAGAGTGCAGTGAAAACCCCTGAAGAGAAGGTGCAAGTGGCAGTTCTGGCTTTCTTTCCTGCCATACTTGACACACTGGATGTGGGAAAAGTCACCTACGGCTGTCAGACTGCATGATGAAGTCTTTATCCAGTTCAGAAATCTTATCAAACTGAACCCATCGCTCAGCACAGAAGACACCCCCAGCAGTTGGTGGAGGACCACTTCTAGCCCCCTGGCCCAGGAAACTGCGACCAAATGGTCCCACTGTTTTCTGATGCCTGTGTTCCTTTGCATTGCTGTTGGAATTTTGACACTGACCACCTGAACTTCGTTGCCATCCTTTTATCTTGCAGCTCTGATTATACCTTTGCCATTCAGAGCAAGGACAAGACAGGGAACCAGAGGCAGGGAGGTGAACGATGCTAGGAGTGATGCCAGCAGGGGAAGCCTGGAAGAACCACAGTTGAACAACTGGGCTCTTGTGGAGGATGCTTCTGTACACACTAGACCTTGCAATCCCTCCACTCAGGGCTGCTTACCTAAAGTGCATCATCAGGGCCCAGTGCCTTTCCCCCAAAGCATCCCCGCCACCTGCCCACAGGTGACTCCCAAACCTACTCCATTCTGTCCTTTTTCCTGAGCTCCAGGTCCATTTTACCAGATATTTCCTCCTGAATATCCTCCGGATATCAAATTCACACACCCAAATCTGAAGGCATCATCATATCGCCCCTGAATCTGATGCTCCCCATTTGTTTCCCATCACTGTGAATGGTGTCATGCAAGTTGGAAACCTGTCACCCTTGACTCCACCTCCTCTATCCCTCATATTCAATCATCATCCCTCTCATCCAAGTCTATCTCCTACATATAACTCAACTCTGTCTCCATCTCTCCATCTCTGCCTCAATTATCCAAGTTCAATATTCCTCTCATCATCTCACATCTAGATTGTCTTCACAATCCTTATTGGACTTTTTGCACTGGTCTTGCCCCAACATCTGGTCCATCCCTCTGCCTGGAACATCCTCTTTCTTTTATCCATGTAGCAAATTTTCCCTCCTCATAAGATGTCCTCTTCTGTGAAGTCCTCCATGATTTCCCCAAGTTAATATAAGGCACAGCCCCCTTCCCTTTGTGCCCCAGCCACTAACACCCATACCTTCGTTAGAGCCCTGGTCACATGGTACTGCCACAACTGTTTGCACATATTTCTCCTCACAGTGCTCCTTGAGAGCAAGGCTTATGTTTTTCCATCTCTGGGTGTCTAATTCAATTCTTGGCAAATAGTAAATGCTTCATAAATTTCTGTGACCTAATGAATCCTATAATAAAGAGGCCAGGGGTCTTTCAAAGTCCCTCTTCTCTCCATATCTGAAGGATATGGAAATTTTGTATTGATATCTTTTTAATCAAAATATGTAATTCAGACTGAATCTCTTAGCAACAGAATCTGTCCAGCAAAAGAATGCCCATCTTCCAGGAGCCAGGAAATCTTTTGTAAAGAAATTTCCTTGACTCCAATCACATTTTATTGGTTTAATTCTTTAGATTTGGAGCTGGGTCTCCATTCTCAGAGCCTCAATACCCAATTTCCCACGTGGAGAAGTGAAGTGCAGTTATAATGTATCCAATTCGACTGGTCCCAAGTCAGGGAAAATAGATTGCTTCCCTGGCTGGCCTCCACTCACAGGACCGGAATGGCCTTCTGATAGCCCAGAGATTCCCCCTTGCAAACACTCAGTTTTTAGGAAGGTATTAGCTCCCAAAAGTTAATAGTTGAAAAATCAACCAATATTACCCTAACCCATAGTAAAACTTGGTATCCATGGAATTCACTTTCTCACAGGGATGCTCAGTGGCAAGGAATTCCCCAGGTCACTTATTACCCAGCTAGGGGAGATTATATCTGCCTTGGATCTTATAAGTGTTTTGGACATATGCTTCATTCATCCAGCAAGCATTATTGGACACCGACTGCGTGCCAGACACTATGCTGGGCTCTGGGCAATTCAGAAATGAGTAGTGAAATCACTCTCCCTGATTTGGACTCTCACCTAAGACCCTGACTTCTGTTTCTTGTATTCCTCTATGATTCCCATGAGTTCTCCTGAAGCCCATACTTCTCCTGGGGAAAAACAAGTTTCCTTTTCTGACTATTTTCTATTTCAGCTTTCTCTTGTCATCACAAAATCAGTCACAACCCTCCCACCCCAGACAAAACTGTTGTCCTTAACTGAACTTCCACCTTTGTAATCTATTTGGAGTATATTCTCCCTACCCCATTTATTCAATCACTCACTATCCTTCCACTCACCCATCCATCCTGCTTTCCTTCTATCCTTCCTTCCTTCCATCTACCCATCCAACCCATCCATTCATCAAACCATCCATTTATTCAGCAGTTACTATGTGCCAGACACTGTACTGGGCATTGGGGATTGTGAGCTGAATAAACACAGGTCCAGCACTCAAAGAGCTTAGCTCATAATCTATTGGAGGAGATGGAAATTTTTACCAATCTGAGGGAGAAGATGATTAATTCTAGGGGGTATGGGAAGGGAACATAGAAAAGTTGACATTTGAGCTGAGCTTTGAAGGTAAGGAAAAGGGAAAAATTATCATCCAGAGGAAATAGCCACTGCAATGAGGCTTAAAATAATGGT